>JASXTE010000120.1:85000-92500 GCA_030280995.1 Hemileia vastatrix
TTTGCAATGTTGAGTGTTTTTTAACAAAGTGTTGCCAAGTTACCCATTTTAATATCATGATCAGTGAATATCACTGAAAATATGCATAATGTAGTGTCATTTCAATTTTTTTGTCATGTTGAATGTGTTTTTCCAAGTGTTGCCAAGTTCAACATTTCAATATCATGATCAGTGATATCAATGAAAATATGCATAATGTGGTGCCATTATAATTCTTTTGTCATGTTGAATGTTTTTATTCATAGTGCATCCAAATTCAACATTTCAATAATATGATCAGTGATTATCACTCACAATGTGAAGAGACACAAAAAAAAAAAATTCAAAAAAAAAATTTTTTTTAAAAGGAAAACACTTATCATTATTAGACTGTTGTGTTCATCACTCACATTTTGAAGAGCCAAAAAAAAAAAAAAAAAAAAAAAAAAAAAAAAAAATTAAAAATTAAAAGGAAATCACTAAGCACTATTAGACTGTTGTATTTATCAGTTACAATTTGAAGACACAAAAAAAAAAAATTCAAAAAAAAAAAAAAATTTCAAAAAAAAAAAAAAATTTCAGAAAATGATCTCACTAAGCATTATAAGACTGTAGTAGTGTGTATATACTGATTTTACAAAAAAATTTTTTTTTTGCAATGTTGAGTGTTTTTTAACAAAGTGTTGCCAAGTTACCCATTTTAATATCATGATCAGTGAATATCACTGAAAATATGCATAATGTAGTGTCATTTCAATTTTTTTATCATGTTGAATGTGTTTTTCCAAGTGTTGCCAAGTTCAACATTTCAATATCATGATCAGTGAATATCAATGAAAATATGCATAGTGTGGTGCCATTATAATTCTTTTGTCATGTTGAATGTTTTTATTCATAGTGCATCCAAATTCAACATTTCAATAATATGATCAGTGATTATCACTCACAATGTGAAGAGACACAAAAAAAAAAAATTCAAAAAAAAATTTTTTTAAAAGGAAAACACTTATCATTATTAGACTGTTGTGTTCATCACTCACATTTTGAAGAGCCAAAAAAAAAAAAAAAAAAAAAAAAAAAAAAAAATTAAAAATTAAAAGGAAATCACTAAGCACTATTAGACTGTTGTATTTATCACTTACAATTTGAAGACACAAAAAAAAAAAATTCAAAAAAAAAAAAAATTTCAAAAAAAAAAAAAAATTTCAGAAAATGATCTCAGTAAGCATTATAAGACTGTAGTAGTGTGTATATACTGATTTTCCAAAAAATATTTTTTTTTTGCAATGTTGAGTGTTTTTTAACAAAGTGTTGCCAAGTTACCCATTTTAATATCATGATCAGTGAATATCACTGAAAATATGCATAATGTAGTGTCATTTCAATTTTTTTGTCATGTTGAATGTGTTTTTCCAAGTGTTGCCAAGTTCAACATTTCAATATCATGATCAGTGAATATCAATGAAAATATGCATAATGTGGTGCCATTATAATTCTTTTGTCATGTTGAATGTTTTTATTCATAGTGCATCCAAATTCAACATTTCAATAATATGATCAGTGATTATCACTCACAATGTGAAGAGACACAAAAAAAAAAAATTCAAAAAAAAAATTTTTTTAAAAGGAAAACACTTATCATTATTAGACTGTTGTGTTCATCACTCACATTTTGAAGAGCCAAAAAAAAAAAAAAAAATAAAAAAAAAATAAAAATTAAAAATTAAAAGGAAATCACTAAGCACTATTAGACTGTTGTATTTATCACTTACAATTTGAAGACACAAAAAAAAAAAAAATTCAAAAAAAAAAAAAAATTTCAAAAAAAAAAAAAAATTTCAGAAAATGATCTCACTAAGCATTATAAGACTGTAGTAATGTGTATATACTGATTTTACAAAAAAATTTTTTTTTTGCAATGTTGAGTGTTTTTTAACAAAGTGTTGCCAAGTTACCCATTTTAATATCATGATCAGTGAATATCACTGAAAATATGCATAATGTAGTGTCATTTCAATTTTTTTGTCATGTTGAATGTGTTTTTCCAAGTGTTGCCAAGTTCAACATTTCAATATCATGATCAGTGAATATCAATGAAAATATGCATAATGTGGTGCCATTATAATTCCTTTTGTCATGTTGAATGTTTTTATTCATAGTGCATCCAAATTCAACATTTCAATAATATGATCAGTGATTATCACTCACAATGTGAAGAGACACAAAAAAAAAAAAATTCAAAAAAAAAATTTTTTTAAAAGGAAAACACTTATCATTATTAGACTGTTGTGTTCATCACTCACATTTTGAAGAGCCAAAAAAAAAAAAAAAAAAAAAAAAAAAAAAATTAAAAATTAAAAGGAAATCACTAAGCACTATTAGACTGTTGTATTTATCACTTACAATTTGAAGACACAAAAAAAAAAAAATTCAAAAAAAAAAAAAATTTCAAAAAAAAAAAAAAATTTCAGAAAATGATCTCAGTAAGCATTATAAGACTGTAGTAGTGTGTATATACTGATTTTACAAAAAATATTTTTTTTTTCAATGTTGAGTGTTTTTTAACAAAGTGTTGCCAAGTTACCCATTTTAATATCATGATCAGTGAATATCACTGAAAATATGCATAATGTAGTGTCATTTCAATTTTTTTGTCATGTTGAATGTGTTTTTCCAAGTGTTGCCAAGTTCAACATTTCAATATCATGATCAGTGAATATCAATGAAAATATGCATAATGTGGTGCCATTATAATTCTTTTGTCATGTTGAATGTTTTTATTCATAGTGCATCCAAATTCAACATTTCAATAATATGATCAGTGATTATCACTCACAATGTGAAGAGACACAAAAAAAAAAAAATTCAAAAAAAAAAATTTTTTAAAAGGAAAACACTTATCATTATTAGACTGTTGTGTTCATCACTCACATTTTGAAGAGCCAAAAAAAAAAAAATAAAATAAAATAAAAAATTAAAAATTAAAAGGAAATCACTAAGCACTATTAGACTGTTGTATTTATCACTTACAATTTGAAGACACAAAAAAAAAAAAATTCAAAAAAAAAAAAAATTTCAAAAAAAAAAAAAATTTCAGAAAATGATCTCACTAAGCATTATAAGACTGTAGTAGTGTGTATATACTGATTTTACAAAAAAATTTTTTTTTTGCAATGTTGAGTGTTTTTTAACAAAGTGTTGCCAAGTTACCCATTTTAATATCATGATCAGTGAATATCACTGAAAATATGCATAATGTAGTGTCATTTCAATTTTTTTGTCATGTTGAATGTGTTTTTCCAAGTGTTGCCAAGTTCAACATTTCAATATCATGATCAGTGAATATCAATGAAAATATGCATAATGTGGTGCCATTATAATTCCTTTTGTCATGTTGAATGTTTTTATTCATAGTGCATCCAAATTCAACATTTCAATAATATGATCAGTGATTATCACTCACAATGTGAAGAGACACAAAAAAAAAAAAATTCAAAAAAAAAATTTTTTTAAAAGGAAAACACTTATCATTATTAGACTGTTGTGTTCATCACTCACATTTTGAAGAGCCAAAAAAAAAAAAAAAAAAAAAAAAAAAAAAAAAAATTAAAAATTAAAAGGAAATCACTAAGCACTATTAGACTGTTGTATTTATCACTTACAATTTGAAGACACAAAAAAAAAAAAATTCAAAAAAAAAAAAAATTTCAAAAAAAAAAAAAATTTCAGAAAATGATCTCAGTAAGCATTATAAGACTGTAGTAGTGTGTATATACTGATTTTCCAAAAAATATTTTTTTTTGCAATGTTGAGTGTTTTTTAACAAAGTGTTGCCAAGTTACCCATTTTTATATCATGATCAGTGAATATCACTGAAAATATGCATAATGTAGTGTCATTTCAATTTTTTTGTCATGTTGAATGTGTTTTTCCAAGTGTTGCCAAGTTCAACATTTCAATATCATGATCAGTGAATATCAATGAAAATATGCATAATGTGGTGCCATTATAATTCCTTTTGTCATGTTGAATGTTTTTATTCATAGTGCATCCAAATTCAACATTTCAATAATATGATCAGTGATTATCACTCACAATGTAAAGAGACACAAAAAAAAAAAAATTCAAAAAAAAATTTTTTTTAAAAGGAAAACACTTATCATTATTAGACTGTTGTGTTCATCACTCACATTTTGAAGAGCCAAAAAAAAAAAAAAAAAAAAAAAAAAAAAAAAAAATTAAAAATTAAAAGGAAATCACTAAGCACTATTAGACTGTTGTATTTATCACTTACAATTTGAAGACACAAAAAAAAAAAAATTCAAAAAAAAAAAAAATTTCAAAAAAAAAAAAAATTTCAGAAAATGATCTCACTAAGCATTATAAGACTGTAGTAATGTGTATATACTGATTTTACAAAAAAATTTTTTTTTTGCAATGTTGAGTGTTTTTTAACAAAGTGTTGCCAAGTTACCCATTTTAATATCATGATCAGTGAATATCACTGAAAATATGCATAATGTAGTGTCATTTCAATTTTTTTGTCATGTTGAATGTGTTTTTCCAAGTGTTGCCAAGTTCAACATTTCAATATCATGATCAGTGAATATCAATGAAAATATGCATAATGTGGTGCCATTATAATTCCTTTTGTCATGTTGAATGTTTTTATTCATAGTGCATCCAAATTCAACATTTCAATAATATGATCAGTGATTATCACTCACAATGTGAAGAGACACAAAAAAAAAAAAATTCAAAAAAAAAATTTTTTTAAAAGGAAAACACTTATCATTATTAGACTGTTGTGTTCATCACTCACATTTTGAAGAGCCAAAAAAAAAAAAAAAAAAAAAAAAAAAAAATTAAAAATTAAAAGGAAATCACTAAGCACTATTAGACTGTTGTATTTATCACTTACAATTTGAAGACACAAAAAAAAAAAAATTCAAAAAAAAAAAAAATTTCAAAAAAAAAAAAAAATTTCAGAAAATGATCTCAGTAAGCATTATAAGACTGTAGTAGTGTGTATATACTGATTTTACAAAAAATATTTTTTTTTTCAATGTTGAGTGTTTTTTAACAAAGTGTTGCCAAGTTACCCATTTTAATATCATGATCAGTGAATATCACTGAAAATATGCATAATGTAGTGTCATTTCAATTTTTTTGTCATGTTGAATGTGTTTTTCCAAGTGTTGCCAAGTTCAACATTTCAATATCATGATCAGTGAATATCAATGAAAATATGCATAATGTGGTGCCATTATAATTCCTTTTGTCATGTTGAATGTTTTTATTCATAGTGCATCCAAATTCAACATTTCAATAATATGATCAGTGATTATCACTCACAATGTGAAGAGACACAAAAAAAAAAAATTCAAAAAAAAAATTTTTTTAAAAGGAAAACACTTATCATTATTAGACTGTTGTGTTCATCACTCACATTTTGAAGAGCCAAAAAAAAAAAAAAAAAAAAAAAAAAAAAAAAAAATTAAAAATTAAAAGGAAATCACTAAGCACTATTAGACTGTTGTATTTATCACTTACAATTTGAAGACACAAAAAAAAAAAAAATTCAAAAAAAAAAAAAATTTCAAAAAAAAAAAAAATTTCAGAAAATGATCTCAGTAAGCATTATAAGACTGTAGTAGTGTGTATATACTGATTTTCCAAAAAATATTTTTTTTTGCAATGTTGAGTGTTTTTTAACAAAGTGTTGCCAAGTTACCCATTTTTATATCATGATCAGTGAATATCACTGAAAATATGCATAATGTAGTGTCATTTCAATTTTTTTGTCATGTTGAATGTGTTTTTCCAAGTGTTGCCAAGTTCAACATTTCAATATCATGATCAGTGAATATCAATGAAAATATGCATAATGTGGTGCCATTATAATTCCTTTTGTCATGTTGAATGTTTTTATTCATAGTGCATCCAAATTCAACATTTCAATAATATGATCAGTGATTATCACTCACAATGTAAAGAGACACAAAAAAAAAAAAATTCAAAAAAAAAATTTTTTTAAAAGGAAAACACTTATCATTATTAGACTGTTGTGTTCATCACTCACATTTTGAAGAGCCAAAAAAAAAAAAAAAAAAAAAAAAAAAAAAAAAAATTAAAAATTAAAAGGAAATCACTAAGCACTATTAGACTGTTGTATTTATCACTTACAATTTGAAGACACAAAAAAAAAAAAATTCAAAAAAAAAAAAAATTTCAAAAAAAAAAAAAAATTTCAGAAAATGATCTCAGTAAGCATTATAAGACTGTAGTAGTGTGTATATACTGATTTTACAAAAAATATTTTTTTTTTCAATGTTGAGTGTTTTTTAACAAAGTGTTGCCAAGTTACCCATTTTAATATCATGATCAGTGAATATCACTGAAAATATGCATAATGTAGTGTCATTTCAATTTTTTTGTCATGTTGAATGTGTTTTTCCAAGTGTTGCCAAGTTCAACATTTCAATATCATGATCAGTGAAGATCAATGAAAATATGCATAGTGTGGTGCCATTATAATTCTTTTGTCATGTTGAATGTTTTTATTCATAGTGCATCCAAATTCAACATTTCAATAATATGATCAGTGATTATCACTCACAATGTGAAGAGACACAAAAAAAAAATTCAAAAAAAAAAATTTTTAAAAGGAAAACACTTATCATTATTAGACTGTTGTGTTCATCACTCACAATTTGAAAAGCCAAAAAAAAAAAAAAAAAAAAAAAAAAATTAAAATTAAAAGGAAATCACTAAGCACTATTAGACTGTTGTATTTATCACTTACAATTTGAAAACACAAAAAAAAAAAAATTCAAAAAAAAAAAAAAATTCAGAAAATGATCTCACTAAGCATTATTAGACTGTAGTAGTGTGTATATACTGATTTTACAAAAAAATTTTTTTTTGCAATGTTGAGTGTTTTTTAACAAAGTGTTGCCAAGTTACCCATTTTAATATCATGATCAGTGAATATCACTGAAAATATGCATAATTTTGTGTCATTTTATTTTTTTTGTCATGTTGAGTCTTTTTTTTCCAAGTGTTGCCAATTTCACCTTTTCAATATCATGATCAGTGAATATCACTGAAAATATGCATAATTTTGTGTCATTTTATTTTTTTTGTCATGTTGAGTCTTTTTTTTCCAAGTGTTGCCAATTTCACCTTTTCAATATCATGATCAGTGAATATTTCTGAAAATATGCATAATTTTGTGCCATTTTATTTTTTTTGTCATGTTGAGTGTTTTTTTTCCAAGTGTTGCCAATTTCACTTTTTCAATATCATGATCAGTGAATATTACTGAAAATATGCATAATTTTGTGTCATTTTATTTTTTTTGTCATGTTGAGTGTTTTTTTTCCAAGTGTTGCCAAGTTCACCCTTTAAATATGATGATCAGTGAATATCACTGAAAATATGCATAATTTTGTGTCATTTTATTTTTTTTGTCATGTTGAGTGTTTTTTTTCCAAGTGTTGCCAATTTCACCTTTTCAAT
>JASXTE010000120.1:102500-110000 GCA_030280995.1 Hemileia vastatrix
TGTTTTTATTCATAGTGCATCCAAATTCAACATTTCAATAATATGATCAGTGATTATCACTCACAATGTGAAGAGACACAAAAAAAAAAAATTCAAAAAAAAAATTTTTTTAAAAGGAAAACACTTATCATTATTAGACTGTTGTGTTCATCACTCACATTTTGAAGAGCCAAAAAAAAAAAAAAAAAAAAAAAAAAAAAAAAAATTAAAAATTAAAAGGAAATCACTAAGCACTATTAGACTGTTGTATTTATCAGTTACAATTTGAAGACACAAAAAAAAAAAATTCAAAAAAAAAAAAAATTTCAAAAAAAAAAAAAATTTCAGAAAATGATCTCACTAAGCATTATAAGACTGTAGTAGTGTGTATATACTGATTTTACAAAAAAATTTTTTTTTTGCAATGTTGAGTGTTTTTTAACAAAGTGTTGCCAAGTTACCCATTTTAATATCATGATCAGTGAATATCACTGAAAATATGCATAATGTAGTGTCATTTCAATTTTTTTATCATGTTGAATGTGTTTTTCCAAGTGTTGCCAAGTTCAACATTTCAATATCATGATCAGTGAATATCAATGAAAATATGCATAGTGTGGTGCCATTATAATTCTTTTGTCATGTTGAATGTTTTTATTCATAGTGCATCCAAATTCAACATTTCAATAATATGATCAGTGATTATCACTCACAATGTGAAGAGACACAAAAAAAAAAAATTCAAAAAAAAATTTTTTTAAAAGGAAAACACTTATCATTATTAGACTGTTGTGTTCATCACTCACATTTTGAAGAGCCAAAAAAAAAAAAAAAAAAAAAAAAAAAAAAAATTAAAAATTAAAAGGAAATCACTAAGCACTATTAGACTGTTGTATTTATCACTTACAATTTGAAGACACAAAAAAAAAAAATTCAAAAAAAAAAAAAATTTCAAAAAAAAAAAAAATTTCAGAAAATGATCTCAGTAAGCATTATAAGACTGTAGTAGTGTGTATATACTGATTTTCCAAAAAATATTTTTTTTTGCAATGTTGAGTGTTTTTTAACAAAGTGTTGCCAAGTTACCCATTTTAATATCATGATCAGTGAATATCACTGAAAATATGCATAATGTAGTGTCATTTCAATTTTTTTGTCATGTTGAATGTGTTTTTCCAAGTGTTGCCAAGTTCAACATTTCAATATCATGATCAGTGAATATCAATGAAAATATGCATAATGTGGTGCCATTATAATTCTTTTGTCATGTTGAATGTTTTTATTCATAGTGCATCCAAATTCAACATTTCAATAATATGATCAGTGATTATCACTCACAATGTGAAGAGACACAAAAAAAAAAAATTCAAAAAAAAAATTTTTTTAAAAGGAAAACACTTATCATTATTAGACTGTTGTGTTCATCACTCACATTTTGAAGAGCCAAAAAAAAAAAAAAAATAAAAAAAAAATAAAAATTAAAAATTAAAAGGAAATCACTAAGCACTATTAGACTGTTGTATTTATCACTTACAATTTGAAGACACAAAAAAAAAAAAATTCAAAAAAAAAAAAAATTTCAAAAAAAAAAAAAATTTCAGAAAATGATCTCACTAAGCATTATAAGACTGTAGTAATGTGTATATACTGATTTTACAAAAAAATTTTTTTTTTGCAATGTTGAGTGTTTTTTAACAAAGTGTTGCCAAGTTACCCATTTTAATATCATGATCAGTGAATATCACTGAAAATATGCATAATGTAGTGTCATTTCAATTTTTTTGTCATGTTGAATGTGTTTTTCCAAGTGTTGCCAAGTTCAACATTTCAATATCATGATCAGTGAATATCAATGAAAATATGCATAATGTGGTGCCATTATAATTCCTTTTGTCATGTTGAATGTTTTTATTCATAGTGCATCCAAATTCAACATTTCAATAATATGATCAGTGATTATCACTCACAATGTGAAGAGACACAAAAAAAAAAAAATTCAAAAAAAAAATTTTTTTAAAAGGAAAACACTTATCATTATTAGACTGTTGTGTTCATCACTCACATTTTGAAGAGCCAAAAAAAAAAAAAAAAAAAAAAAAAAAAAAATTAAAAATTAAAAGGAAATCACTAAGCACTATTAGACTGTTGTATTTATCACTTACAATTTGAAGACACAAAAAAAAAAAAATTCAAAAAAAAAAAAAATTTCAAAAAAAAAAAAAAATTTCAGAAAATGATCTCAGTAAGCATTATAAGACTGTAGTAGTGTGTATATACTGATTTTACAAAAAATATTTTTTTTTTCAATGTTGAGTGTTTTTTAACAAAGTGTTGCCAAGTTACCCATTTTAATATCATGATCAGTGAATATCACTGAAAATATGCATAATGTAGTGTCATTTCAATTTTTTTGTCATGTTGAATGTGTTTTTCCAAGTGTTGCCAAGTTCAACATTTCAATATCATGATCAGTGAATATCAATGAAAATATGCATAATGTGGTGCCATTATAATTCTTTTGTCATGTTGAATGTTTTTATTCATAGTGCATCCAAATTCAACATTTCAATAATATGATCAGTGATTATCACTCACAATGTGAAGAGACACAAAAAAAAAAAAATTCAAAAAAAAAAATTTTTTAAAAGGAAAACACTTATCATTATTAGACTGTTGTGTTCATCACTCACATTTTGAAGAGCCAAAAAAAAAAAAATAAAATAAAATAAAAAATTAAAAATTAAAAGGAAATCACTAAGCACTATTAGACTGTTGTATTTATCACTTACAATTTGAAGACACAAAAAAAAAAAAATTCAAAAAAAAAAAAAATTTCAAAAAAAAAAAAAATTTCAGAAAATGATCTCACTAAGCATTATAAGACTGTAGTAGTGTGTATATACTGATTTTACAAAAAAATTTTTTTTTTGCAATGTTGAGTGTTTTTTAACAAAGTGTTGCCAAGTTACCCATTTTAATATCATGATCAGTGAATATCACTGAAAATATGCATAATGTAGTGTCATTTCAATTTTTTTGTCATGTTGAATGTGTTTTTCCAAGTGTTGCCAAGTTCAACATTTCAATATCATGATCAGTGAATATCAATGAAAATATGCATAATGTGGTGCCATTATAATTCCTTTTGTCATGTTGAATGTTTTTATTCATAGTGCATCCAAATTCAACATTTCAATAATATGATCAGTGATTATCACTCACAATGTGAAGAGACACAAAAAAAAAAAAATTCAAAAAAAAAATTTTTTTAAAAGGAAAACACTTATCATTATTAGACTGTTGTGTTCATCACTCACATTTTGAAGAGCCAAAAAAAAAAAAAAAAAAAAAAAAAAAAAAAAAAATTAAAAATTAAAAGGAAATCACTAAGCACTATTAGACTGTTGTATTTATCACTTACAATTTGAAGACACAAAAAAAAAAAAATTCAAAAAAAAAAAAAATTTCAAAAAAAAAAAAAATTTCAGAAAATGATCTCAGTAAGCATTATAAGACTGTAGTAGTGTGTATATACTGATTTTCCAAAAAATATTTTTTTTTGCAATGTTGAGTGTTTTTTAACAAAGTGTTGCCAAGTTACCCATTTTTATATCATGATCAGTGAATATCACTGAAAATATGCATAATGTAGTGTCATTTCAATTTTTTTGTCATGTTGAATGTGTTTTTCCAAGTGTTGCCAAGTTCAACATTTCAATATCATGATCAGTGAATATCAATGAAAATATGCATAATGTGGTGCCATTATAATTCCTTTTGTCATGTTGAATGTTTTTATTCATAGTGCATCCAAATTCAACATTTCAATAATATGATCAGTGATTATCACTCACAATGTAAAGAGACACAAAAAAAAAAAAATTCAAAAAAAAATTTTTTTTAAAAGGAAAACACTTATCATTATTAGACTGTTGTGTTCATCACTCACATTTTGAAGAGCCAAAAAAAAAAAAAAAAAAAAAAAAAAAAAAAAAATTAAAAATTAAAAGGAAATCACTAAGCACTATTAGACTGTTGTATTTATCACTTACAATTTGAAGACACAAAAAAAAAAAAATTCAAAAAAAAAAAAAATTTCAAAAAAAAAAAAAATTTCAGAAAATGATCTCACTAAGCATTATAAGACTGTAGTAATGTGTATATACTGATTTTACAAAAAAATTTTTTTTTTGCAATGTTGAGTGTTTTTTAACAAAGTGTTGCCAAGTTACCCATTTTAATATCATGATCAGTGAATATCACTGAAAATATGCATAATGTAGTGTCATTTCAATTTTTTTGTCATGTTGAATGTGTTTTTCCAAGTGTTGCCAAGTTCAACATTTCAATATCATGATCAGTGAATATCAATGAAAATATGCATAATGTGGTGCCATTATAATTCCTTTTGTCATGTTGAATGTTTTTATTCATAGTGCATCCAAATTCAACATTTCAATAATATGATCAGTGATTATCACTCACAATGTGAAGAGACACAAAAAAAAAAAAATTCAAAAAAAAAATTTTTTTAAAAGGAAAACACTTATCATTATTAGACTGTTGTGTTCATCACTCACATTTTGAAGAGCCAAAAAAAAAAAAAAAAAAAAAAAAAAAAAAATTAAAAATTAAAAGGAAATCACTAAGCACTATTAGACTGTTGTATTTATCACTTACAATTTGAAGACACAAAAAAAAAAAAATTCAAAAAAAAAAAAAATTTCAAAAAAAAAAAAAAATTTCAGAAAATGATCTCAGTAAGCATTATAAGACTGTAGTAGTGTGTATATACTGATTTTACAAAAAATATTTTTTTTTTCAATGTTGAGTGTTTTTTAACAAAGTGTTGCCAAGTTACCCATTTTAATATCATGATCAGTGAATATCACTGAAAATATGCATAATGTAGTGTCATTTCAATTTTTTTGTCATGTTGAATGTGTTTTTCCAAGTGTTGCCAAGTTCAACATTTCAATATCATGATCAGTGAATATCAATGAAAATATGCATAATGTGGTGCCATTATAATTCTTTTGTCATGTTGAATGTTTTTATTCATAGTGCATCCAAATTCAACATTTCAATAATATGATCAGTGATTATCACTCACAATGTGAAGAGACACAAAAAAAAAAAAATTCAAAAAAAAAAATTTTTTAAAAGGAAAACACTTATCATTATTAGACTGTTGTGTTCATCACTCACATTTTGAAGAGCCAAAAAAAAAAAAAAAAAAATAAAATAAAAAATTAAAAATTAAAAGGAAATCACTAAGCACTATTAGACTGTTGTATTTATCACTTACAATTTGAAGACACAAAAAAAAAAAAATTCAAAAAAAAAAAAAATTTCAAAAAAAAAAAAAATTTCAGAAAATGATCTCACTAAGCATTATAAGACTGTAGTAGTGTGTATATACTGATTTTACAAAAAAATTTTTTTTTTGCAATGTTGAGTGTTTTTTAACAAAGTGTTGCCAAGTTACCCATTTTAATATCATGATCAGTGAATATCACTGAAAATATGCATAATGTAGTGTCATTTCAATTTTTTTGTCATGTTGAATGTGTTTTTCCAAGTGTTGCCAAGTTCAACATTTCAATATCATGATCAGTGAATATCAATGAAAATATGCATAATGTGGTGCCATTATAATTCCTTTTGTCATGTTGAATGTTTTTATTCATAGTGCATCCAAATTCAACATTTCAATAATATGATCAGTGATTATCACTCACAATGTGAAGAGACACAAAAAAAAAAAATTCAAAAAAAAAATTTTTTTAAAAGGAAAACACTTATCATTATTAGACTGTTGTGTTCATCACTCACATTTTGAAGAGCCAAAAAAAAAAAAAAAAAAAAAAAAAAAAAAAAAATTAAAAATTAAAAGGAAATCACTAAGCACTATTAGACTGTTGTATTTATCACTTACAATTTGAAGACACAAAAAAAAAAAAATTCAAAAAAAAAAAAAATTTCAAAAAAAAAAAAAATTTCAGAAAATGATCTCAGTAAGCATTATAAGACTGTAGTAGTGTGTATATACTGATTTTCCAAAAAATATTTTTTTTTGCAATGTTGAGTGTTTTTTAACAAAGTGTTGCCAAGTTACCCATTTTTATATCATGATCAGTGAATATCACTGAAAATATGCATAATGTAGTGTCATTTCAATTTTTTTGTCATGTTGAATGTGTTTTTCCAAGTGTTGCCAAGTTCAACATTTCAATATCATGATCAGTGAATATCAATGAAAATATGCATAATGTGGTGCCATTATAATTCCTTTTGTCATGTTGAATGTTTTTATTCATAGTGCATCCAAATTCAACATTTCAATAATATGATCAGTGATTATCACTCACAATGTAAAGAGACACAAAAAAAAAAAAATTCAAAAAAAAAATTTTTTTAAAAGGAAAACACTTATCATTATTAGACTGTTGTGTTCATCACTCACATTTTGAAGAGCCAAAAAAAAAAAAAAAAAAAAAAAAAAAAAAAAAAATTAAAAATTAAAAGGAAATCACTAAGCACTATTAGACTGTTGTATTTATCACTTACAATTTGAAGACACAAAAAAAAAAAAATTCAAAAAAAAAAAAAAATTTCAAAAAAAAAAAAAAATTTCAGAAAATGATCTCAGTAAGCATTATAAGACTGTAGTAGTGTGTATATACTGATTTTACAAAAAATATTTTTTTTTTCAATGTTGAGTGTTTTTTAACAAAGTGTTGCCAAGTTACCCATTTTAATATCATGATCAGTGAATATCACTGAAAATATGCATAATGTAGTGTCATTTCAATTTTTTTGTCATGTTGAATGTGTTTTTCCAAGTGTTGCCAAGTTCAACATTTCAATATCATGATCAGTGAAGATCAATGAAAATATGCATAGTGTGGTGCCATTATAATTCTTTTGTCATGTTGAATGTTTTTATTCATAGTGCATCCAAATTCAACATTTCAATAATATGATCAGTGATTATCACTCACAATGTGAAGAGACACAAAAAAAAAATTCAAAAAAAAAAATTTTTAAAAGGAAAACACTTATCATTATTAGACTGTTGTGTTCATCACTCACAATTTGAAAAGCCAAAAAAAAAAAAAAAAAAAAAAAAAAAATTAAAATTAAAAGGAAATCACTAAGCACTATTAGACTGTTGTATTTATCACTTACAATTTGAAAACACAAAAAAAAAAAAATTCAAAAAAAAAAAAAAATTCAGAAAATGATCTCACTAAGCATTATTAGACTGTAGTAGTGTGTATATACTGATTTTACAAAAAAATTTTTTTTTGCAATGTTGAGTGTTTTTTAACAAAGTGTTGCCAAGTTACCCATTTTAATATCATGATCAGTGAATATCACTGAAAATATGCATAATTTTGTGTCATTTTATTTTTTTTGTCATGTTGAGTCTTTTTTTTCCAAGTGTTGCCAATTTCACCTTTTCAATATCATGATCAGTGAATATCACTGAAAATATGCATAATTTTGTGTCATTTT
>JASXTE010000457.1:0-44632 GCA_030280995.1 Hemileia vastatrix
CCCTAACCCTAACCCTAACCCTAACCCTAACCCTAACCCTAACCCTAACCCTAACCCTAACCCTAACCCTAACCCTAACCTAACCCTAACCCTAACCCTAACCCTAACCCTAACCCTAACCCTAACCCTAACCCTAACCCTAACCCTAACCCTAACCCTAACCCTAACCCTAACCCTTATTGTAAATTCACATTATAAAATGTTAATTAACGTTAATTAACACATGAATTCACGTGATTCACATCGTGAAATTTGAATATCTAACGTTTTAAACGAATTTATATCCTCCTCTTCTTTTTTCTCGTATTTTAATTTTTCTTTCTTTCCTTCTCTTCTAACAATCTTTCTATTATCTAACTTACTTCACTAACTACTTCTAACCTTCTTCTAACTATAGCTACTAACCTAACCTCTACTACCCTAGATGGTATGGTTACTAATGTGGATTCTTGTGTTGCCCTAATGCTACCTTAACAGCTAGCTATACTCTACTCTACCTCCTACCCTGACTTCTACCTTAATAGCTACCCTACTACCCTATTGGTATAGCTACTAAAGCGGATTCTTGTGTTGCCCTAAGACTACTTTAATTACTACTGAAATAGCTACTTGAAAAGCTACTGAAAAAGCTACTGAAAAAGCTACTACCGTAATGGTTGCTGGTGGTGGGAATTGAGATTGCTGCTGCCCGAGCTGCCTGTAGTGCTGTTAATTAGCGCGTGACACGCGCGCGACGCCAACCTGCATATCTGAACGCCGTCCTCCGTACTTCTTAAACGCCGACACCTGCCACCTGTCACTTTATACCACTTTTCAAAATTCTTCCCCTCCTCTCTTCTTTCCACCACTTCAAAATGAACGTACCACCACCGCCATACACTGCTGACTCTTCTCTCCGCCTCCTCTACCATAATCGGGGCCTACAACAACCTTTCCAGCCATGGCTAACCTTAGACCACCTCTACTGGACGACAAATGATCGTGATGTTGCATACGATATCCATTGCGATGAACTTTCCTCCCTCATCTCTTCCAAATACGCAATCTATCGTGGAAACGCTGGCGCTTCCCCACCCGCTTTCATCTATAATCAAACCATGTCCACCCTTCGAGACGAAACCGCCAACAATAAAACGAAATGCGACTTCAAACGCCTCAAAAACAATCAAAGCACAACCTTGGAGTTCAAACACAACAAAGCCAACTTGAAATGGGTTTCAAGTCAACCGCTGAGTACAGTGCATGGTAACACGTTTGACACCACACAATACATTTGCTCTGATGCAAACGGCACTCAACTTGCATCTTTCTCCTTCCTCTCTCTTGATGGCCAATTGGACACTCGAATCTTACTCACCCAAGCCGGCTCGCAAGTGCTACCAATGGAAATTGCTTTGGTGACCCTTTCGATGTGAGTATGTCATTGAAAATTTTGATTGAACTGCCCACTAACACACCCTTCCCAGTCTACTCATCGAACAATGGGGTGACATGAGAAGACAAGCGGTAAACAGTCCAATGGGTGCAAGAATTCCAACGTTGAGAAACGTACAAGCAAATTTTACGCAAGGTCGTCTAATAACCTACGCTTTAGAAAGATTTGAGGACATTGAAGATACAATCGTTGATATTCAAGCGGAAGTTGATCGTCGTATCGCACATCCAGGTGGCGGTAGTGGTCATGACACTTCGGGTACAAGTACAATGATTTCTGTTGCATCAGCTTCAAGTGCAATGTGTTAGATTTGCCGAAATGACCCACGAGGTCTCTAATCATTGAGTGTATGCATGCGTGCATTTTTCTTGTTTGTTAAACTTGTTTGTTTAATACACATGCGTTCCTAGCTTTTTGATACACGCGCTAAAATCTAAGACCGACTTAATTTAGGCGTTTAAAAATGAATTAACAGGCGGGAAGCTGTTTTCGAAAAAGTATGCATGCGTATGCAAAGTCAACAAGGTTTCTACTGAAAACCTATAAAGTGGCGCTTACCCTGTTGAGAAAAGAAAGAAACGCATGGTAGTGCATATGATTAGCGTTAAAATACACATGGAGATGCATCGATCTGATCACATCTTTTCTTTTTAAGTGTGCATGCCGACGGAAAAACCACTCTATTGCATTAATATAATTCGAAATACGCACGAAAGAGAAGATTCTCTACGTTGAATGACATGACATTCGACAGATAAACGGCACTTTATCTATATTTTTGGTATTTCTTTCTTATCTTGTCGTGTGATGGTGTGTGGGGTATAAAATAAGACATTCAACATTCGTTTTTCTATATACAAACCCCCATACCCTCCTCCTCCTACTATATATTCCCCTTCCCTAATGGTAAAAAATTCAATCATGGTCAAGGCTAACTGCCATGCTGATGATCAGCTTAAGTGCAACTTTGCTTTTAACCAGTTTACCTTCTTTTGGTATGCCTTTAGAAACTTATACACATGAAGTTCATGAAAGTCGATCTGTAATTCCTTCAGGATGGAAACAAGGTTCACGTTTAGAAGGACATGTTATCCTTCCCGTTAGAATTGCATTAGCACAAAGCAATATGGATAAAATGAATGAATACGTTATGCAAGTTTCTGATCCTGAATCCAAATTATACGGTCAACATTGGACTCCCCGAACAAATTCGTTCTACATTCTCTCCATCTGAAGAAACACGTAATTCGGTATCTGAATGGCTTGTTGCTTCTGGTATTTCATTTGAAAGGCTTCATCATGATTTAGGTTCAGGAGGATGGATCGCTTTTGATGCAACAGTAGAAGAAGCAGAAAAATTATTCAAAACTGAATACTTTAATTGGTCTCATGATCGTGCATTAAGTAATTATCCAATCGCTTCTGTCTCTCAAGCTTATTCTTTACCTGCTCATCTTCGTCAACATATTGACTTTGTTACGCCAACATTGCATTTTGATGCACGTCTTCAACGTCGTGATAATGATGATGCAGATGAATTACTAGAAAACAAGAAGAAACGTGATACAATCGCACGTGAAAAGATCAATCTTGGTTCTCCAAACGGTCCTTCGGTTCCAAAAAAGTTGGACGTTTATAACCCTTCAAACATCTTTAATCAATTAGAACAATGTGATCAATATATCACTTTGATCTGCTTACGTGCTTTATATGGCATTCCAGTTTTACCTAGCTTCACTCCAACAAATCCTAAAAATAGTTTTGGAATTGTTGAATATACACCACAAGCATATCTTGGAAGTGATTTAGATCTCTTCTTTGCCAATTATTCGAAAACACAAAAGCAAAAGAGACCAAATTTAATCTCAATTGATGGAGGTGCATTGAATGATTCAAACACTGGATTCGATTTTAATGGTGAATCAAATTTAGACTTAGAATATGGAATGTCACTCGTCAATCCAATCCCAGTTAACCTTTATCAAGTAGGTGATGCAATCGAATCAGCTTCTTTTAATGATTTCTTAGATGCTTTAGATGCAAGCTATTGCGGTCAAGATGATCCAACACAAGATTCTCCTTATCCTGATCCTGCCCCAGGAGGTTATAAAGGGACAAAAAGCATGCGGAACTGCACCAATAAGTAAGGTTATTTCTACTAGTTACGGATATAATGAAGCTGATTTAACGCCAGCTTATGAGATCAGACAATGCAATGAATATGCAAAACTTGGTCTTTTAGGCACGACATGGGTCTATTCCAGTGGCGATAACGGTGTAGCGGGAAATAGGGCGTCCGGAGGGAAATTAGGACAATGCATCGACCCGACAACGAACGAATATAACGATGGTACCTATGGTAAATTCAATCCTGCTTTCCCTAGCACATGTCCTTATATTTTAAGTGTTGGAGCAACACAAGTATTACCTGGAAAGAGTGTTCTTCAACCTGAATCTGCTTGTGAAACTGTCATTTATTCTGGAGGCGGTTTCTCAAACGTATTCCAACAACCGGATTATCAAAAGAGCGCCGTGCAAAATTATTTCAAGAATTACAAACCTACTTATTCAGCAACACAATATAACAACACTCAAACAACAAGAGGTTTCCCTGATGTTTCGGCAAATGGTGCAAATTACGTCGTAACAGTTGCTGGAAAGGTTTCTCGTGTATTTGGAACTTCAGCCAGTGCTCCACTTACGGCTTCAATTTTAACATTGATCAACGAAGCTCGTTTCAATATCGGAAAAGGATCTCTTGGATTCGTTAATCCAACATTTTATGCTAATCCTTGGCTATTTAACGACATCACCAATGGAACAAATCCCGGTTGTGGTACGCAAGGCTTTTCAGCTGTTCCAGGTTGGGACCCAGTTACCGGATTAGGAACTCCAAATTACCCTAAATTGTTATCTTACTTTTTGTCACACTAATTGTTCTTCTCAAACATTGGATTCGCAAAATAAATCTACTTATGAACGTAATGCAATGAATCTTATTTATTTAGGTAATCTAAGTTTGCTTGTTAAGAGAAGTATGTGAAATTCTATTCACGCACGCTAGCGGAAGAGTGTGAACACACCGCTATAAATTTATGAGCCCGTTATTACGTTAAGCACGATGTGCAAAATTTTCAAGCAAGCAACCCATCTATGTTTTATAAAATGCCGATATATCAGGTTTTTGGTGTTAGTCAAGTATCAGAATCAGTATCAAAACGAAGTTGTTGCTGCTATAACAGATCTTCATAGTAATATCTTAGGTAGTGCTATTAATGAAGTGGTCTGTATACTTATGCCAGATGCTCGAATCATGCGTGGAGGCGAAAATGATTTAAAACATATCCGTATTTTTGGATATATCGCAAGCGGTCGTTCAGCGGATATCAAAAATCACTTTTTTAAAGCTCTTAAAGAACGACTTCAACCGCTTTTTAATAAGGATTTAATCGATTTCACTTTTGCAGTCAATTTGATAGAAATGGGTACAAGTTCTTCCAGTCGAATTACGGGTGCAAGAGTGGCGAAGGAAGATAAAGAATGGGGAGAGATGGTTATAAATTAAGGCATTCTACTCACCAGCTCTATAATCTGTTCTTATCAACCGACAAACACATCCACTCTTCTCAGCCAGAGTAGCTATAAACACAATGAAGAAGAAATCCTCAGCGCGTTAAGATTCTTTCCTATTCTATCATGATAGACAACAGAATTATGTGAAATTGTCATTCTTACCTTTACTTCATTCAATTCTATAATGATTCCTTCACCTCTTCTTATTTCGTTCACGTTGGCCGTTAATTTATGCAACATTTCTTGCGGTATTGTTTTGATTGGCGTATTGAATTTTAAGCTGAAATGCGATTCATTATTTAGCTTATAATTGCTTTAGGAACCGATGTAGAATAGTTCATACCTGTCAGGTCCCTGTGCACATAACTCATATATTACAGGTAAAAAGCTTGGCCGAAGGCAAACTTTAATAAAACGAACAATAGATAACGCTAATGGATAATTTTACCTTTGCGTCATTCAAGAAGCAAAAGTATTGATTAGGGTAGAAACGCGGTCAAAAAAGGAAACATTTATTTTTGACAGTTTTTCGGGCAGCAGCAGCATTTTAGTGTATTTTGCCTGCGTGCATGCATGCACTGTGCTGCACATCTTCTTTAAAACAAGGTTGAAATCAGTACATACATATCATTATCCGCATTTATTCACGAGTCCCGAAATTGTTGACCTTGTTCCTTTTCTTTTTTTGTGACCATCACCATCACAACAAACAACAACATCAACATGCCTGCAGAAACAAGCGCTGGTCCTTCGCGTGTAATTCAATATCGTCATACATGCGATACATGTGGTAGAGTATTTCAACGTGCAACAGGTCTTGAACGTCATAGAAGAAGTGCTCATACACATGAGAATCCATACGCATGTGAATATTGCACCTTGAAATTTACTCGAATCGATTTATTACAAAGACATGTTAGCCTCTATCATAAAACAATGTCAGCTCAAAGGAAGGATTCAACGACGTTAGACATTCTTTTACAATCACAACAAACGAATAATCAAAGATCTATACCAGATCACAATATTATCGAAGCAAGAAGAGCATCATATCCTCAAGATACAAGTTATGATATACCGTTTAATTTTTCGGAGCCTAATGATTCATTAGGTGATATGCTCCAATGGCTTTCAGGTGCTATTGAAAGTGATTCGAATATCAACAATGATGGGCAACAACCATCTATTTCAAACGATCAATCTTTCATTATACCAGCATCAAAAACACAATCTAATCCTTCGACATCAACAATGACTCCAGCTTCATTGAGTCCAATTTTAGGAGTTTTAGCTTCTTCCTCAACTACTAGCTCAATAACATCACCAGAAATAGTTCCCTCGACTGATTATACGAACATGACATACTCTCTTAATTCATTTCCAAAACCTGAACATAGACATATGCATCTCTATCGCGTTCATTTCTCACAACATCTTCCATTTATCCATCTTCCTTCTTTAGACAATCAAATGGATAAAGATGATGAATTAGAGCAAGATTTACGTCGTGCAATGGCTATCGTTGGAGGAAATTATGAAAGTGCAGCTCAAGGAGGATTAGATCAAGGTGCTAGACCATTACCAAAACCATGTGATTATTACGGCTGTGCACATCTTAAAACACAAACATTACGATCAATCGAAGATTTACAAGAACAAGCTTTAAATGATCAACATCCTTCTAAACGTGTTTTAGTACGTAGAACCCAAACGATGGTCTTACTTCAATTAGCAACAATGTTTAGCGAGAATAAAAAACATAACGTTGCAGCTAAAATATCACATGGATCTTTGATTGCAATAGCAAGAGAATTATTGAACGAGCTTAATCGATCACGTACAATATATGCCAAAGGTTCATGGGCTGAATTTATTGAACGTGAAGAATGCATTCGAACGATTTGGGCAGTTTTTATGGTGGATTCTTTACATGCATTTTGTTACCAAAGAGCGCCTTGGTTCAATTTATCTGAACTTTCAAACGTTCCCGATTTAAGTAACGATGACCTTTGGAATGCAGTTTCAGAATCTCAATTTCATATGTTGCGTACTTCACAAAATGCACCCGAATCTATTTGCATCTTTGATATGGTTCAACGTTTAAAAGGAGATGCCCCTTTAACTTCTACCAAACAATTAAGTTTATCGGGAACATTGTTAACCTTACTCTGTTTAGTGACAGAGATTGCTGGTTTTGTTAATGATGATACTGTTGTGAGAAAGCAACTAGCAAATCGATTACAAAGAGCATCTCAATTTCTAGAAAATGATGAAGTGAACTCGATCAAGCAAGCGATGGACTCTCATGATAATTGTCTTAATCAAAAATTACAAAGTGCTGATAAACATCTCACTCGTTGGCTTACTCTCTTACAACATTCATCATGTCAACATAAATATGGAAACGATCATCGAGAAGCTCCTTTCAAGTCTGATTTTATGCCATGGTATTGGGCAGGATCGCATTTTGTACACATGTTACGTGGACGAACACAGAAAGGAGAAAGTGCTTCAACAAGCATTGAATTGTTAAAAGCTCGATTACAGTTTATCGAGATTCAAAATGACCCATTAGAGATTATGCATTTATTGGTTCGAATTAGGCTAGCTTTACAAGGTCTTGATGGTGGAGCTTCTATGCAATTCGCACTTGGAAAATCAGATTTTGTCAAATGTTTACCTCCGCTACCTTCTTCTGTTTCGATTTGCTCAATTACAGGTTTATTTCCTACTAGAACACTTTCACAGCAATATTTATAAAAATGTATATATATTTATCGTAATAGAATCTGGAACCTAAAATGAAACATGATTTGCGTACCTAAGGAGAATTTGAGTCTCGCCTAGTTAAAGAGAAAGAAGGTGAACTATCAAGTGTATATAATCTTACTGAACTTCCTCTACGACTTATTGCTGGACTTTGAACTGCTGAATTAGAACGAGAACTTCTGATACTTGATCTACGACTGCTTGCGTTACTAGAGAAAGGAGTAGTTTTAGCTTTGATCATATTATCATGACGTGAAAGTGCATGACCCTTGAGTTGTTTCTTGTGCTTTTCTTAGCCTTAATTGAGTCCAAATTCTTCCAACGTGAATATCATAAATATCATCTTCCATTTCTTTTGTTGCTAATTTAGCTAAAAGAGGTTGATCACTAGTTTGTAAAGAAGGTGCAAAATTGCCTAAAGCGATTGTTAATTGATCAACAAGACATTTCCATTCTTCATACGTTGCAAAATGTTGTAAAATGATTTCTTCATGTGTAAAACGATGACGAAGTAAACGTTGTGCCCATGCAACATAAGGACGTTGACCGTCATCAGGTAATTGAGCGATAGCTTGCATTTCTGGATGTTTAAGAATTCCTTCTATACAATGTTCATTTGCATTTGCCAAGATTGTGAATAAATTACGTCTTAAATGATCTTCGCGTTGTGTAAGTGAACCTTCGAAAAAACATTCTATCTAATCTAGCCAATAAACCAACGCCACGTCCTCGAACATGTTGTGCAGCTTGATCGCGTGCAGCTAAAATTTTATCTAAATTTTCTTCCGTATAAGGACCATGCATTCCACTCTCATGGTCCATATGACGTAAGATTTGTGCTCCTCCAATACCGAGCCCATCTATTCCTGCCCAAACGCCAAAACGAATTTGTGGAAATTTGAAACCTGCAGAAGTATAAGTTGTTAAACCACATTCATGAGCACGATGAGCTAAGAATAACCAATGATCGAAATTTAATTGATGAATGATACATTTTGATGGATATGTATCACTTGCACCATCCCAAGTCACTTTATCAAATCCACCTTCAGATGCAATTTCAATAGCTAATTGTGCAATCTCGAAAGGATCAGTTACTAATTGTGCTGGTAATAAATTTCCACGTTCATCTTGACGTTTATCATCCACAATTGGCCAATTAAGATTAAATGCACAACTTAAATATTGATGTGGAGAACGTAAAGTATGACCGGAAAGAGCACGAAGGTAAGCAATCATTTGTGAAGTTGAAAGATCGTCCATTGCAATCTTACATTCTGCTGCACCTAATGAAAATGCTTGAGAGCATGCTGCAGAAGTTGTATTAACAACTTTTATAAAAGATTGTTGAAATGAACCAGCAGAATCACGTAAAGCACGACCGGTAAAATACGTATTTGGCATTGCACCTGCAGTATGTAATCGTGTACGTGCGAAATCTAAAATTGAAGGAATTCTATAAGATTCAATCATCGTTCTTGTTCTTGGAACACCTCCTGGTCTTTCTAAATGTTCAACATGAATGATTGCACCGTTCATCCAATCCTTTTTACGTGTTGTGCCAAAAACGTGTCCATCTCCTGGAATCAGTTAAAGAAGGATATGTTTGTGTGTGACTGGGCGAAAGCCAACTGTACCCAAAAATTGAGCTTGATTATCGAAAGATAAAGAGTGTAAATGTTTGCCACTGGCTAAAAACACATAAGCGATATGTTCAATAATGAATTCAGAAAGTGTTGGAGAGCGATATTCTTCATTCCTTAACCATCTAACATTAGATTGAACTGCTTCTATTATATTCTCACCAAATTGAACTGGAAAAGAAACGTTGATATATCCTTGATGAACAGAAAGACAAGGTTGAATGTTGATAAGTTGATGAACGTTAGTAGAAGAACAAAAGAATTCCGAAAATGTTTCACGTTGAGTTGTGTTTATAAAAGAAAGAGCTTCTTGATAGAAAAAGATCATTTCTTTCCATGTTTCCATTAATTCAGAACAATTATTTGCCGTATTTACGCATTCGGTCAAAGATAAAGCACGCCTTTTCAAATCTTCCATTCCAGGTGCAATTTCATCTAATGCCTCTTCAACGGCAATCACTAATTCCATCTTGAGTGATAGATTCAAGGTATGGTAATTCTTTTTCTCTTTCAAACTTTTCAGTCACTTCATAATTCACCTTCCAACGATTAACACGAAGAAGATGAAGAATATCAAATAAAGTCCAAAAACTTGCTTGTCTTAATTCGCCATAACGAACCTTTTCGTTAATCACATTTCCACTTTTCACATTTGACGTCACAATCTTTTCGACAACCAAAGATTGTTCTTGAGGTTTGATTTGACTTGAAAGCATTATTAAAAGATAATAAGGAGGATTTTGTGTTGAGAGGGGAAGGATGGTTTCATATAAAATTTGGCACGTTTTTATAGCTTTCAAAACATCTTTTCATAAATATAACTTTACACAAAGTCATAAATTCCCTATCAGACGTTTTTGAGATATATTTTGTGTCTACAAATGATAAATTATGATTTACGTTGACGAAATGATTAAATGAATATTTGCATTGTAACTCATCTTTCTCGCTCACACCATTTTAAGCTTTTTTAGCTTATTTTTATCGGCCAAGATAATTAATTAGTGAATATGATCACGATTATATGTCCGTGATGGATATTTTCTAACCCCGAAGATTCAATCACAGAGATTATTATAAGACGGTATATAGATGATTCTATAGTATTTACGGCTAATCATCCCGACGGTTTCTATTCTATATTCCCCAACATCTGCATAAATTGCCACTCACGTTTCTTTTTTAGCGGATAATCGGGGCCGCTTCTATTCTAGAAAATGAAATATCCGAATAAGAAATGATCTTATGCACAATTTGGAGGCGTAAATTTGTCCGGGTAAACTAGCACTTTTTTTTAATTCACATGCATATCAGTAATTACTGCAAGGCTAAATTACCGTACACGTTCCTGTTATGGTTTAGCTTCATACGAACGCGTATTTTATCCGTTGGGCCGATGCAAATCTGTCAATAAAACCATGTCAACGCCAATTTTTAACACACGCTAAAAGAGTTTCAACAATTAATATTCTTATCTTAGTAAAAACAGGTAAAGTCAATTTTAAGTCACATGCAAAAGTTTGTTAACAAATAAACGTTCCTGAGCTATACAAGGTTCCTGATTCTCCTGTGGGACAAAAGTTGGAGCAAATATGATAAATAGCAACTTTGATAATATCTTGATGATATTTCCATCATCCACTTCTCTTATTGTCTTATCATTTACACTATGAAAAGTTCTTCCCTCCTACTCATAATAGCATTGTTTGTGCAATGCATTTCTCTGTTTGTTCTTGGTACGCCTACAACTATACCAATTAATAAACTCGAAAAACAATTGAAACGCGCTCCAATAAACGCATCTTCAAAACTTCATCAATGCATGGATTCAAAGTCGTGTACAAGAAATGAATCTAGTAAAACGATCTCTTGTAATTTTTCGATTCGAATGAAACAAGAAATATAAACGGAACTCCAAGAACAATGCAACTAGTAAATGGACAATTTCCTGGACCATGCATTCAAGCTAATTTAAACGATCGTATTATTGTTAAAGTGATCAATCAACCTTCTTCTCTTGGTCATTCTTCTCAAAATGTTTCATTGCATTGGCATGGATTACACTTGAACGGAAGTCCTCAATTTGATGGTACACCTTTAACTCAATGTCCTTTGAAAGAGAATGCAAGTATGACGTATGACTTTCATGCAGATGTTGCAGGAACGCATATGTGGCATAGTCACTACAAGCTAAGCTTATTAGATGGAATTTTGGGGACCTTTAATCGTTCATGATGATAAGGATCCATATTTGAATTTATACGATGAAGAAAAGGTAATCTCTTTAACAGATTTCGCCAACGAGACTGCCGTTTCACAATTTGCACATTGGAAAGAATTTGAATCTGCTTATTATTATTCTCAAATTCCACCTTTTGATAAAAATTACGATCCTTATCCTGGAAGTTGGTATATTCCAGGCCCTGCAAATGGTGGTCATGGAGATTATTATAATTGGACTTATGGTATCGATGGTGCTCTTATTGGAGTTATTCCTTGGGTTGGTGGATTGATAAACGGTAAAACTCTAAATACTACAAATCCTGAAGTGATTCAAGTTGAAAAGAATAAAACGTATAGATTTCGTATAATTTCACCTTCAGCATTTTATCCTTTACAATTTTCCATTGATGGACATAGATTTGACGTAATTTCTGCAGATGGTTCAAATTTAGTCAAATCAGGACCATTTGATTATTTAAACATTCATGGTGGAGAAAGATATGATATCCTTGTAAATGCGACTCAAGGTGAAAAAGGAGAACGTTTTTGGATTCGTGCAAGAACACAAGAAAAAGATCGTCCTTGGCATCAAGTTTTAGCAATTTTATCTTATGGTGATTCAAATACAACACCTTTACCAACAAAAGATCTTTATAAAGGCAATATTACTGGAACAAGGATGGTAAATTGTTTTCATGATATCGGTCCTGATTGTATTCCTGCAAGTCAATTACAACCTCATCCAAGTGAACAAAAGAGTGTTTCTGCAAATGCTGATGTGAATGTTCAAATGCATTTAAAGTTCATTCATGGTCCTCTTATTAATGCAGTTCGTTTTGCTGAACCAGAAACACCGCCATTGTTTAATAAAGGTAATGTTTCTGCTTTACCAGGTGTTTGGCCTTGTGCTGCAAATACAACATTTGAAAGTTGTTCAACACAATTTGGTTGTAATTGTACGCAAGTTGTTAATCTTGAATATAATCAACAAGTTCGTTTAACTTTGGATAATTTATGGCCAACAACGAAAACAGGTGTTACTGGAGTTCATCCTTTTCATTTACACGGTCATAAATTCGCAGTTTTAGGAATGGGTTATAATGGACCTTATACAGATAATCAACTCTCTGAATATACAAAATCCATCTTGGCGTGATGATATAATCGTTCCTGCAGGCGGTTGGACTGTTGTACAATTCACAGCTAATAATCCAGGATCATGGATGGGTCATTGTCATATGGAACATCATTTAAACGATGGTATGAGTATAATGTTTGCTGAAGCGACAGATCGTTTAACAAATTTAACTCCACCAAAAGATTTCCCTTTTTGTAAAAATTGGGATAGTACTTCATATGAAGGAACGTTGGCCTCTATTCCAAAGTATAATGCAAATCCTGCAGTATTTTAATGTGAAGTAGATTTATATACCTTTTCAAATATATATATATAAATGACTTTCTACAGCCGTCAAGGGCAAAATCTCATCGTGAAGGATAAATACCGAAAAATCACGTGATTGACATGGCGTACGGCGAAGTGGGCGGCGTCGTGTTTTAAGAATATGCTTAAAGTCCGCTTTTGATTCTTAGCAAGAAACGCGGGTTGTCGGCTGCAGAGGAGAATACATTGAGTGCGGGCTGATGACTGCATTTGAGAACGAATTGCGGACTGTTGGCTGACCAGAGAAATACTTCTTCGATAAGATACAACAATAATAGGAACGCGCCATTTGTGAATTATTATTATTATGCACACAACATGTGGTCGAACATGCATAGATGCATGAATAGGCTAAATCGATCTGCCGTCGGAATTGCGTGAGACAATTCAACGAAGAAACAATTGAATAAATGTTATTTTTTGTTCTCTACTACCAACAACTTCTGTTCATTTTGAATAGAATGTCAAAGTCATCTGAGCAGGTTCTATTCGAGCCTGTCAGATATGGCGAAAATGCAAGACGCGGTAGATCTTTCAAAAGAGGATTATGTTGTCGTTTCATGATCCTTTTAGGCATTATAACGATAGGATTTATGACTTTCTTTTTACAAAAAGGAGCAAGAGCAATATGGAGAGATTTGAACTTTTTACATGGCGATTTGATTGTCAAACAAGAAGACATCTTTAATGGAAATTCAAAAGAAATTTCAGATATCAAGCCTCACTTCTCATTCGTGACACCTTTGATAAAATCTACAGATCGATTCGGTATTCGAGCAACTGTTTGGCTCGATGTAACACAACATTTATCTCAAGGTTTAACTTTACCAAAAGATTTAAATTTGATCACATATCACACCGATAGAAATACAACAAGGACAGAAGCAATCTTATATTCGGATATCGTCTTTGACAGTGTATCAGCTATCGATAAGCATGATTCTTTTGCCAATGTTCCAATCTCTATTCCAATCGATCCACTTTATACCCAAGATCTTGGTCCTTCCACGTTAAGGATGACTTATGCCGCTGTGCCAAATGAAGAAACAGAGAAAAGGTTAGGCTTACCTGTGATGTTTCAAAGTTTTATACCTTTTTCATCTTCCATCCTTCCGAGGACTATAAATTCTACAAGAATAGAAGCTGGCTGTGATAGATCTTTGGATAATAAAACCGATCCGAATTTATATTCTCACAACGTTTCTTCTCTTCAACAAGCTCTCGAATTCAATGGAGCAAGTATGAGCTTACTTGACCTTCGATTAACGCAAAAATCAATCATACCAAATTGCACTTACGAAGAAAACTTTCTAAACGGACCAAACTTTCCTTCTTTCCTTGATAATGCTCCTACTCACAAATCTTTCACGAATAAAACCGTTTTTGATAAATCCGGAAGACGTTTAATTTTAGGCGAAAACTGTACGATTCTCTCGCCATACGTACGCACACAATCGCGCGTTTACATGATCCCTCACGATCATTCATTAAATTTTATACCTTTTGCTTCTAAACAAGAGAAGGTAAAAACTGCTATGGTGAGTGAAAAAGTTACATTTCAAAAGATTTAAAAGCATAAACTTACCAACTTTATTATAGAACAAATGCTTTCCTAAAAAAGGCGAACGGGTAGCACCTGAATGTTTACAAGAATTAAGAATGCATGGACCTCTGGAGAATTGGATATGGTTTTATAAAAATGTTGAAGAAGTGATAGGTGATGATAAATCGAAAAAGGATTTGCCAGCACATACAGTCTATGCTCCTTCACTTATTTCAAGGCAATTTTCAACACCTCCTGAAGCACAACATTTAATTCCACGTTCACGACCTAACAGTACAAATTTATCCATTTCCAACGATTATAAAACATCCCCTTTTTGGTTTCTAAAGAGTCACGAACAGAAAAAACAAGATATGATGCAAGCTTGCAAATTACCTCAACTCAAACCTGATCCTTCTAACGATTTCTTTGATGTGAATGTGCAAGTACGATTTGGCACAATTGGTGCTTTTCGTGGCGGTCTTATAGAAACGCATACTATAGACTCTACCCCTATGACATTGAAGGAGATGGACGATGAGAATGATGATATTTCAGCTCATCATTGGTTATCAGAAGCATTTGAATGGGAAATGTTTTCTATTTTCGCAAAAGATCGTTTTCATCAAAGAAGAAGATCTGCGTTGAGGTTTTTTAACTTTATCATTCATGAAACCTACGATCTTTTATCTCATCTTTTAACAATTCTTTACTGGTACACCCGCACAACAACTGCCGGTATAGCAATAAAGGGATTATGGCTGCAAATCTTTGGACTTTCGATTTTATTGTTCGTCTTCTCTTATGATATTTGGGCGAATGGACCTGGAGTAGAGTCTACACTGACCGTGCTATTTTCGTTTATAGCATTATCTATTAGAAGTTTTATACTTTTACGATTTGAAATCATTTACCCGCAAGAGAAGAAATCTTGGTTCACTTTACGTATCGTTCGTAAACCAAAAAGTAAGGCAGAAAGGAGATGTGAACGGGCGGAAAAAACAGTTGGATTGGAAATTATTGACAGGTATTGTGATTATATCTTTAGCGGGACTTATAATTTCTAACAATCAAGAATTTCTACTTGGTCCTGGTCGAGGTTGCGTCCTTTATCATGTAGAGAAGGATAAAGATCCTGTGATCAGAGATTGGATAAAATCCATTGCTTTAACATTACTTACAGCAGCAGGAATATATCAACTTTGCTTTAATGCAATAAGTCCTGCTTTAGATGGAGGTAGAAAGATAGGATCATACGCAGGTGATTTCAAGATTCAAGCTTACATTAAATTTTTATAGTTATATTTTATCTTTTGGTAGAAAGAGTAGAATGGATTGGAGGTTATTCAAAGCGAATTCAACCGATAACATTTGGCTTACTTCAAGAATTAATTTTAGCTGCCGTTTCTTTTTGGCAAGCTATACAATACCCAGGTATACCGATGGCACAAGATCAACAGGAAGAAGATGATGAATAGTAAGATTATTATCATTATTGACTTTGAGGAATGAAACCGATTTGAGGCTGTGGGGAAGCAAACAAGCTGTTAGAAATCTGTCAATATGTACCAATTCAGTAAAACATAAAACCCACCTTTTCAGCACGAGAAAAGACAATTGTAACATTACGCAAGAATGAATCACCAAATATGACTGAATCGATTCCAACATCTGATCCGATAATACTTAAAACTGGCTTACCGTCATTCGTTTGACCGAAAGAGAGTGTTTCAGATGATAAATCTTGTGAGAATGAACCGAATTGCAAGGTAATCTTTGGTGGATTAGAAGCATCATAAGTGGCATACGTACTACCATCCTGAGTAAATGTTTGCAAATTCAATGATTTGAATAAAGTTTGTGCAAAAGAAGTTGGAGCGACGATTAAAGTTGTACCTGTATCTTGAATACCATTTGTTTGATTTCCATTCACTGAACCTTGAGTACCCCAGAAACCTTGAGAGCTATCAACGTCAACATATACTGGCTCTGCTAAACCTGAAGGAATGCCTCCTAAGAATAAAGAAGGTTGATTTTGACGTAAAGTGAATGTGAAAATGGGTTGTTTTAATACGTTTGCTTTTAATAAAACGTCAAAGAATGGATCTTGTTTTAATTGTGCTAATGCAGGGAAGGCTTTTATGCATGAAAAAGAACAAGTTAGTGTAAATTTCAACTATAAAAATACGACTAAGCACATACCCATTCCAGCAATACCGCTATCTTGCTCTTGAGCATTTAAGAATTTATTATTGGCTAAACCGATAGCAGCACCATTGGCTTTCAAACCTCCAATCTCAAGTGAATCAAGGTATATCTTTCAGAAAGAGAAAAGGTCAGAAGTTGATTTCTATGATAAAAACCTTACAATCACTTACTTGTCCTTTCGCCGTTGTACCATCACCGTAACCGGTTTGGAATGTCTTGCCTGTTTTTGTAGCTTGAGCACTTGGTTTGTATGAACCTTGATTCAAGATGATCTGTTTATAAATATATATAATTGTCAGACAATGTTTTCATTATACTCTCTTCAATCTACTCACATCACTACTACCCGTATCAAAATCAACTTGAATAGTTTGACCTCCTAAAGTGATTGGACCGTGCCATAATTCTTCCGATTCATCGACCAAAGGAACATTACCTGTTCCACCATTAGCGGATGTTGAGCCAGTTTGTTTACCAGTTGAGCCACCTTTCTTTCCTCCGCGTAAGGAATGTAAGATTCTATTTAAAAATGATTCTTTGGTGGTTGGAGTAGCTTTATACCATGGATGTTGTTGACCAGAAACTGCTTTAAAAGTGGCTAAATTACCTTGATATTTTGTACGTAAACGACCTAAATGAGCATTCACACGACCGAAATCGATCTCTTGTGAATTTGGTTTGAGAAGAATATTGTGTTTACGGGATAAAGAAATGCTCGTCATTTTTGTAGCCCTATATAGAATGGATGGGTATAAAGAGAGAGATACATCAATCGATCATTTGACTTTTATACATTCTTTATCCTCCACTATGTAGGTATATACAAACATACTTTCAGCATGTCAACGTTCTTTCCTTCTCTTATGCATTGAACGCATAATCTTACTCTTGTGTGACGTGATGCGTGCATTTATTTGTAACGGTAACAGGATCTCTCTTTTTTAGCGTCAACTTTATAATTAGGGGCTGTGTTTCTTCATTGACAATGGGAAAAACTTAAAAAACTTCCCGCTACTTCTCAGAGTAGAGAGCTTATCGGTAGAAGTACGCTAACTGTTTAACTACATAGAATCGGCGGCTTATGCATGTCAGCACAGACGTTTCTTTCCCTTACCGCCGGTTTCCGCTGAAACCCCTAAACAAAGATGAACTGCATAGAATTTATTAAACGTGATCTTATAAAAATAAAAGTGGAGAATGCTGAACATGGTTTATAATATTTATATTCTGACATGCTTTTAAATTTGTAAGAGCAATTTACCAGTTGTTTGACGACCTTCTAATGCTTCATGAGCTTTTGCAGCTTCATTTAAAGGATATTTAACATAATCAAATTTAACTTGACCTTTTGCAATCCAGACGAGAACTTCATTTGCACGACGTCTTAAACTTTCAGAATCGGCAACGTAATGGAATAACATTGGTCTCGTTAATTTAATCGATTTAGGTCCTAAACTTAAAGGAGCGATTGCATCAGGTGCACCACTTGCAGCTCCAAATAAGACAACTGTGCCACATTTTGCAACCAAATCAAGCGAATGAGAAAATGTTGACTTTCCTACTGAATCATAAACAACATTAAAACCTCCTTTTTTGCCTGTAACTTGACGAGCTTGTTCAACCCATGCATCAGTTGAAGATCCATCTTGATTTGCATATAAAAACACATTATCAGCTCCGGCAGATTTACTCTTTTTAGCTTTTGCTTCTGTGGAAACTGTTGTTGTTACATTTGCACCTTTTGCTTTAGCGATTTGAGTTAATAATAAGCCCATTCCACCTGCACCTGCATGAATTAAGACATGATCACCTGTTTTTATCTCATAACTTCCGTCTGAGCTAGTAAGATAATGACCAGTCATACCTTGCATCATTGCACCACAAATATCTTCAAATGAAACTTTATCATCTTTGATAGGAACTGCTTTTTCTGCTTCAACTAGAGTATATTCTGCATAAGATTGAACTCCGATACCCATATATCCTACCTTGCTTCCGATTGGGAATATTTTGCTTGCATCTGAACCTACTGCAATAACAATTCCTGCTCCTTCCATTCCTGGAATGATTGGTAATTTAGCCGGCATTGCACCTTTACGAACATTTGTATCGATAAAGTTAATTCCTGCAAAGACGTTTTTGACTAAGACTTGATTAGCTTGAACGGATTCAGGTTTCGGTGTATCATAAGTTTCATTGAATTGCAAAGCTGAAGGACCTCCAACGGTATGAATGACTACTGCACGTTGAGAAGCGGGAATTGTAGCAGCTGGCATTTTGGTTGATTTATAAAATTTGTTTGTTATAGAGGAAAATAATCTTGGAAAAGAGCTCATGAATGACAAAAATGAATAAATGTGTTGAAGGAATGAAAGAAAACTCTGATCGAAAAAGAAGGAGCTTAATATACCATTTCACGAACATCATATTGTATAAACTATAAACTGGAATTCATTACGGCCGAAGGAAACGAAACTTTCGACGAAAGTCATGTTTCAATCGGACAAAGAGTAAGGTCTCATGTATCACTGTCCGAATCGAGCATGATGCTAAATATATAAGCATTGATTGGAGTTATGAGCTAATTGGCTTCTTTATGGGTGGATTGACTTCTGTATACTTGATAACCTTAATAAAGATTGGAGTGCATGTAGACTAGTCTAGTTTCCCCCAGCGCCGCTAATTTCTTTCAGGCAAAATTTCAGTCTTATTTTTATTTATGCACGAATTGGAGTTTTACACAAATCTTGCATAAATCCGAAAGGGCGGATGTGTCTTTTAAAATCCGAATCATAAATTTATCACTTCATTACACATCCTTAATTAACAATTTTATCCAACAATATACTCCACCTAATGCATTTTATAGTCATTCCTGAATTCGTTATCAAGTATATATGATCTATCGAATATGCTATCTTTTGGCAAATGTATAAAAGGTATAAGTCTTACCTTAAGATCTAGAGATGATCACACTTGACAAATAACCACACGATTAAGAAAATATGCCTACAGCTTTATCAGATCAAGAAAATAAAATTTCACCTTTGCTTATCCGACAAGGTCGAATCGATCTTTCCTTCCATCAAGTAGTAGGTGAAATTTTTGCAAACGTTTTAAAAGATCCAAGATTGTTTCTCGATTCCAATTCAACAGTAAACATTGAAATTTCATCTGCTTCTCATCCGGATTCTTTTGATGCGTTAAGAAAAGATGAAATTGATATTTTGATTGGATGGTTTGATGGAAGTCATGGAACATATATTGAACCTTTTCGAGATGAAATAATCATTCTTGGTAGAGATGGTCCACAAACACCTGCAATTTATAATCCTTACTGTATATGGGCAGTACCTTCTTATATTCCCGAAGCAATTGTTCCAACAGTAGACAGTTTGGCAGATTCCTGCAATTGCTTCTCGATTTAACAAAGACAATCAGAAAGTTTTACAAGGAATTGCACCGGGTGCAGGAATTAGTCGTTTCAGTCAAGAGATGATTCAATCTTATGAATTACACTCTCAAGGTTGGGAATTCAAATCTGGAACACAATCAGATTGTTTTAGAAGAGTAGAAGAATGTATAAAAAAGGAAGAATGGTTCGTCGTTCCACTTTGGCATCCGCAATACTTGCATGCAATTCATAATTTACGAGCTTTACAAGAACCCAAAGGATTACTTAGACCTGTGGATGAAGCTAGATTGGTTTTGAGTAAAAGGTTTTTGGCCAAGTTATCCTCTGCACAACAAAAGAGCTTGCTTGACGTTTTAAGTAGAGTAACATTAGGAAATTCTGCCGTTACAATGATGGATAAATATGTTCACGTTGATAAATTATCATATCGGGATGCAGCCCTTCGTTGGATTCGTGAAAATCAAGACCGTTTCGATTCTTGGTTCGAAAGTGGTCATGTTGATATCGTAAGAAGATCTTCAGAAGTTCAACAATACATCTTCCCAGAGGAACAATTAAAACAACAAAGACAGCTTGCAATTCCAATAAAAGCACCCGCAGCAGCAGGTGCATATAGTGCATTCTCAATTTCTTCAAATAATCTCATTCATACATCTTTTCAATTGCCATGGGAATTGGATGCACAACCGCCAAGATTAGCATTTGTTGGACCCGTTGGTGGGACAATATCTGAACAAGAAGCTTATCAATCTGCTAGAATTTGCGCATTAAATATTTTGGCACAATTACGAGATGCAGCTCAAGGTGATCTTTCGCGAATTCAACTTTTACGATTAGAAGGTTATGTTGCAGTTTCAAATGAATCAGTAAATGTTCCAAAAATTTTAGATGCTGCTTCATTATTAATAAAGCATGCTTTAGGGCCAAAACAAGGGGATCATGCACGTACAGCATTAATATTTTCACAAAATCCACTCAATGTACCAACAATGTTAGGAGCTGTAGCCGAATTACGATTTTGAAGAAGCGAATGAGATATAATAATGTAAACCCCTTCAATTCTTAAATTTTTATTGCTCCTCCCTCTTAATCTGATAATGTCATTCCTCTGTTTAGCGCCAACACTATGCACGAAAAAAGTTTAATTTAATTTTATTGACAAACTGGTCATGCGCCGGCGCCGATAAAAAGGGAGAACGCGTGTACACAAGTGCCTGCATCGGATAACGATTGATGAAAAAAGATCATGCATGTTAATCGTAGAAAAAGCCACCATCACCTCAAAACATACAGCTTGTTGATCATCCGACGGGAAATGACTTTTACACCGCAGGCTTAAAATCGGTAAAATCTACTACATCAACCAATCAATTACGAGAATGTTTGTTGTGGAAAGAGTCTGTTCCTGCGCAAAATTGAAGAAGAAGAAGAAGAGAAAAAAAGCATTCAATCGTACCTGCAGCATTCAATATATAAAGTCAAGATGAGCGGATTTTTCACTTTTTCTTCTTCATTCTCACTTTCCAATCCTCCCATCAAAATGCTTCATCCTTGGGATTTCGATCCTAGTTGGGAAGAATCAGGAGCAACATACTACAATGTTACGCCTGGAATGCCAGAATTTCAAGATTATTATGATACAGTTGCAGCATATTATTACAATAGTATGCGAGTGCCAACTGTAGCTGGTTTTGCCATTCTAGCAATGTTCGTTGGCGTTGTTCTTGTAGCAGGTATTCAAAGATTAATAGAAGAAGTTCCTTCTGTTCATCGTTGGGTTCGTAAATGCGCTCCAATTCGACTTTGGAACAAACATATCGGACAAGCACCTTTGTTTGGTAAACGACATGTAGAAACTGTTGGACCCGCATTTATTTCTCTCAAACTTCCACTTCGAGGTCAAACTTTACTCTTGGCAGCTTTAACGATCGTCAATTTGATCCCGATTGTCGCATTCTACAAACCGTTCAGAAAGAACAATCTCTATTGGCCAGACAGATTTGTGGAAATCGGACGATACTTTGCTGATCGAACGGGAATTCTCGCAACAGCTCAATTTCCTCCTCTGATCTTATTATCAGGAAGAAACAATCCAGTTACTTGGATCACAGGAGCAACGTTTGAGACTTGCATGTTGTATCATCGTTGGATTGCAAGGTTAGTTTTCCTTCAAATCTTGTTGCATGCATTAGGATACACTTTGATCTCTTTACGTGAAGGAGGTGTTGCTGAATTTCATGGATTATTCATCGATCCATACTTTCGTTGGGGATGCGTAGCAACAGTTGCGTTTGGACCTTTAATCTTTTTTTCTTTACGTTACCTTCGCAGAGCGTCGTACGAATTCTTTGTTTTGGTTCACGTAGTAATGGCAATTATTGCCATCGTTGGAACATTTTATCATATTCATCTTCTTGCCGTTGTTGAATCGGGTAGGTTTAGAGATTTTGATAATTGGATTTATGCTTCGATTGCATTTTATTGTTTGGATAAAATTGTTCGAATCGTTCGGGTCGTGGGATACAGTGTTGGACCCGGCTTAACCCTCTCCACCGTCGAAGTGGATGAAGTGCACATCGGACAAAGATCAATCATCTTGCGACACAAGATCCATTTGGTCGGATATGGTGCTAAACATGCAAACACTCTCAGCAAAAAAGCCAGCAAATACGTTCAACTTTGGATTCCAGCCATTCAACCTTTCTCTTCGCATCCTTTCACTGTTGCTGATATCAAGGAAGATTGTGTATATCTGTTTGTCAAGAAACATAAAGGGATCACTTCCACTTTGCATGATCGTATTAATAAAAGTGTCGAACGAAAGACAAGTCATGTTGCCCTTTTTGATGGTTTTTATGGCGAAACATGTTCAATCGAGAATTATCAAAAATCGCTCTTGATAGCAGGAGGAATTGGTATTACGCAATGTTTACCTTTATTCCTGAAAGCGGCCAAAGCTGGTAAAGACGTTGAATTGTTTTGGGTTATTCCAGAAAGAGGAATGATGAAAGTCCTTATTGACGTATTGCAGAGGGAGCAAAATCTCGTTCCAGCAGAAGAAGAAGGAGGTAATCGTGCAAAACTTACCATTCATGTGACAAGAGTAGATCTTTCCGAAGAAAATACTAGCGATTCGGATTTGACAAAAGATACTGATGAAAAAGAAGGAGGTGAAGAAATCATCAGCAAGGATGCAAATCAAATTTCGTTGGAAAAAGTTTGTCAAGCTTTGGATGTGCAAATTCGATTGCAAGGTGAAGATGGACGTCCAAATGTAGGCAAACTTGTTTCAGAAAGTGACGCTGAATTGGTCGTCTCATGTGGTCCGGCAGGATTATGTGATGATATTCGAGCTGTTAGAGGAAATTTTGAATACGTGGAAGAATCGTTCGAATGGTGATTGGAAAAGATTTCATTGGGTTTTTTATTCTGTTACGGGACATTGTATCTACAACTGCAACACATATACACACTATTATGCGACAGCTACTTTGACGGGTTGATGAGGATGAACGCCATTGCTATGTGCAGCAATCTTTGTTGGTTGAGAAGGTTGTTCTAATTTAGCATGACCGTTTTGTTTTAGCACTTCAGGATCAGCACCTAGATCTCCTGCATCGGCGTATGCATCTTGACCTTCTCCAGGATAAGAAGGGAAACGTGATTTAACGTAAGCTTTGTGAGTGTTAAGAACAGAGTTGAATTCTTCTTTGCTGATATCGTTTGCAAACATGCATTTACCATACGGGCCTGCTAAAACGAATCTTTGTAAACCATCACGCGTTTTCATGATTGCTTCAACACTTTTGTGTAATAATTCTTCGTCTAAACTTGGATGATCGATTGTTAAACCAACAGCGTTTGCTAATGTGAACCATTCATCACGTTCTGCATCTGTTAAAAGACCACGAGCATGTGGACATTGTGATTGTATAAGACATATCAACAGTGATTGCATGACCGTGACGAAGAGGAGGGAAAGGAGCGAGCTCTAAAGTTGGACTGATACCGTGACCGCTTGCGATTACACGATCTAATCCAATTTCGTGTAAATTTCCCGATTCTAATTGTAACATTTTCAAAATTGCTCTTCTGCAAATTTCATCAGCTGCATTCTTTAATTCTGCATTTCCACCTGATTCAATTTTACGACCGAAACCTGTTTTGATCAATTGTGGTCCATATTTCACTAAAAGATCCCAAGTTGGCTTTTCAGCACAATGTGAAATTTTCATAATTTCTGCGAATCCGTTTCTTGTTTGACCTTCAGGTAATGTTTTTAAAAAGTCAAAGTCTAAGAAAGTATGCATTGGAGCATGATAAGCACCTAATCTATTTTTAAGTTTTTTATGATTAATTCCAACTTTGATTGAAATTGCAGCATCGATTAAAGCGATCAAGTTGTACCAACACGAATATAATTTGTCGATCTACGATAACTTGCACATGCATAACCAGCAACATCCGAAGCCAAACCACCACCAACAACTAAGACAGGCTCTTTACGAATTAAACCAAAAGAATCCATTGCATCAACGAATTCCAACATTGTATCCATTGTTTTGTGTAATTCTCCCCCTTTGAAAACGTGTAAGGTAGGTGGAATTCCGAATGAATCAAAGTATGCTCGAATTTTATCACCATAAATTTCATGAACATTTTCATCCAATAAAATTAAAACACGACCCCATTTCTTGTAGAATGAAGCCAAGTTTTCCTTTTGAGAATTGAAAACGTCATCTGTGAAACTGTAGGTATAACGTAATTCTTCACTTCCTTCAACGCTATATCCTGGTCCTGTACAATTTTTACTTGCAGCAATTTCACGAACGCGAGCGCTCATATCTGAAGAAGGTGCTTCGATGGGATTTGAAGGAGCCATTTTTGATAGAAGAAGATTGATATTTTGAGGAAAGAAGTTACTTTTATCAAAGAATAAGAACTTTATATCTGGATTCCATCTCGATTCAATCCCGTTATAAGTTACGTAAAATGGGACAAGGGTTCAATATTTTTGACTGTAATTATGCATAATTCATCTGTTCATAGCAAGATTTATCCACATTTTTGACAAGAAGAAAGAGGATGTCGATCAAGTTGCAATAAACTTAGTGGATTTTTCGTCCGTGCACTTTCTGTGCTAAAGTGCCACTTTAACAACATTTAGCTTAGTAAGTTGAACATGGCGTGCTAATATAAACATACATACTGCTAACCTAAGGATGCAGAAAGGTTAAAAACCAAGAAAAGACTGATAAGATGATGGTTTTGATGGAATATGCAACTGATCAGGGTCTTTGTGAATTATGCACTCTCATACATTTGCTTAGTCAAAGCTTATTTTTCAGGTCAACTGCACGACGTCAGTGTAAGGTACGCGCCCACACTAGCTTGATTGATCAGCTAATCCAAAATCTTCTTTATTGGTACATTTTTGATTAGATAAGTTCCAAGCTTAAGAGACGATCCTTACTCCCTACTTTTAATAAGTGAACGTGTGAACATTTTCGACACAGCCTCAGTGCATTCATTATAAGCAAGAGGCGTCATCCCCCTTTTTCCCCAGAAAACTCCACCTCTTACACACACTTACAAGAATATGGAAGAAGCAGACAGACAAGGATCAATTGATAATTTATTCAAACATGGAATAAAAGTACGCAGAGAAGTTGTAGGAGATAAATATGTCGATCGATCTTTACAGTCTTCTAATGAAGGAAGAATCTCTAAACCTACACAAGAATACATTACTGCAGCTTGTTGGGGAGGCGTTTGGGCTCGTGATAATGGAATTCTGACAAGAAAAGAGCGTAGTTTAATGAATTTAGCAATGTTATCTTGCTTAAATCGATCGACAGAATTGAATATACATGTGAAAGGAGCTTTGAATAATGGAGTAAGTGAAGATCAAATTGGAGAAGTTATGTTGGCAGTTTGTGTTTATGCTGGAGCACCAGCAGGAATGGAAGGATGTAGGATAGCAGAAAAAGCGATTAAAGAATGGAAAGAAGAGAATAATAAATGATAAGGAACCGTATATCACCAATGTGGGAGCGATTAAAGAATGGAAAGAAGAGAATAATAAATGATAAGAAGCCCTATACCACCAATGTGGGAACGATTGCACCTCCATCAAGAGTGATATGCTTTGACTTTTCTTCAACTTCATTTGAATTATCTTCTTCTTGTTGATGATGATGACTAAATTGATTCACTTTGGTAATCTTGAATTTGCGTGCAGGAACTTTGTTGTTGAATAAGACATCCAATTCAGAATAAGATCTATTCTTTGTTTCAGGTAACCTAAAGTATGTCCAAATGATAACGATTGCAGATGTTGACATCCAAATAAAAGCTGATTTACCGCCTAAATTCCAAGCTTTAGGATTAAGCATATATGGAGTTGTTGAAGCTAAAACGATTCCTGCAACATTATAACCAATCCTTGCAATCCCTACAGACTTTGCTCTAAGGCGAGTTGATGGAATTTCTGCAACTAGTGTATAACAACAAGGTCCAATCGTACAAGAATAGATTGCTACTAAGCAAAGCAACAAGCCTCCTGTGGCATACGCACTTATACCAAGACAATAAACGATTCCAACGATTAAAAGGTTTATCCACATTAAAATTTCACCTGCTAAATAAAGAGTTCTTCTGCCGAACCACATCATGGTAAACCAAGAAGAAATTGTACCAATAACTTGAATAGCTTGATTTCCAATATTAAGATCAAAAGCATGAGTTGCAGGAACACCAGCAGTGACAAGATAATAAGTTGCATAACGAGCTAAAACCCAACCGGTAAATTGTTGTGCTAACCAAACCATTATGCCAATTTCAGTTCTTCTCAAGTTTGTACCTTTAAAGCAATCCAAATAAGTTGCTCCTTTTGTAGCAGCGATTTCTAATTCATTTGTATGTTTTTAACATTGCTACCGTCTTTTTCGCTTTTTCTTTTGTACTTTTTACCCCTTGTAATCGATGAACAGCTCTTTCAGCTTCTGCAATTCTACCTTTTCTAACCAAATACCAAGGTGATTCAGGTGCCAAAATTGAAAAGAATATCACGATTGGAGGCCAAATCCATTGAACAGCATAAGGTATTCTCCATGCCCATTCATCTTTACGTTCCACCGTTGACCTAAGAACACCTGCAGCAATCAAATGTCCTACACCCCAGCAAAAGTTTACGTAGCTTGTCAAAATTGGACGTAAAGCAACCGGACAAACATCTGCTGCATAAGAAACGGCAAGAGATTGATAAATTCCCCAAGGTAAACCTTGTAAGATTTGACCGATTAATAAAGTTACGAGATCATTAGCGAAAAATACGATAAAGTTGAATGCAGACATACAAATAAGACTATAAATCATTGTTTTTCGATAGCCCCATTTATCTGTTAACCAACCAACAGAGAGTAATCCGATAATTGAACCTACTTGAGCACCATCAGATAAACCACTTTGCCATGAAGCAGGTAATTGACATTTTCCATTTGACGTACAAACTCCAAACTTTTTTTGAAAAGCAGGTTGAGCGAAAAAGTTACCCAATAGCATAGTATCATAACTTTCCATAACAATTGCCATTGAAATTCCTACTGAATAAAGAACTGCTAAAGGGTATGTTTGAATGGCTTCAATGAATCCCATAGAGATTTCATGTTGAGTTGCTTCTTTTGCTTCTTGAATCACATCATTGCCTACAGCTGATGCAATCTTAATAGCAACATCATCATCAATTCTTGCAACTTCTTCGGAAGAGGATAGAAAAGACATTTTCAATAAGAGATGATGGAAGATGATAAAATTCATTCAATGGCAATCATATCAAATTGTCATCAAAAGGTTGCACGTTGCCTCATCATGATATTAAACGGGATAAACTTCGGCGCCGTTATTGAAGTGACGTTGAACTTAATCTTTCAAAGAACGGCGCCGTTATTAAAGTGACGTTAAACTTAATCATTCTTCTAAAAACGACTCGATATGTGGGGGAATATGATAAATTGTCAAAAATGACTAAAGTGTAAAATGTCCATACAATGTGTATAATGAAAAAGAAGGCGAAACAAGAAAGGGAATGAAAAACGCGCTTTCATTTGATTCGACTTTATAAAAGTGTTTATAGTAGTAAAACGCTTAGTTGATTGGCAATGGAGTGCATCCAACTTGAACCAAACCGTTGTGGCTATCACCTTGGCAGCAGACTGGTGTAGATTTGCATTGGTTGTCAACGTTTGCGGCAACACCGATGATGTTGACTGGGATCTTTTGGCATCTGTTTGAAATAAAGAATAAGAGTAAGTATATTTGAATATTATATAAATATTCATTTTTGGAAACTCACCCCAAACCGATAGCACCAACTAAGTCTTGTAAACCGAGCAAGTCAGCGGCACGGGTAGCATCTTGACCATCTTTAACGGAAGAGCAGCATTGTGCGGTACCGGTAGAGCATGATCCTGCGGCAGGTGCATCACCTTGAGGAGCTGCTGAGACAACAGCGGCGACGGAGAGGATTGCGATAACAGCTGAGAACTTCATTTTGAATGAGAGTTAGTTATTGAGTTTTTTTGGGTGAGAGAAAAAGAGTTGAGTGAAGAGAAGAGAGAGAGTTGATTGATGAGGAAAAAAGGGAAGACAAGATGTCAAAAACATCGACATCTTATACCTTTTCAAAATTTGGTTTTGGATTGCTTGTTTATTATCATATGTATATAAAATAGAGTCAATTTTGAAACACACACATGCACACCCTTTACAGTATAACAAAACTACTTCCGGTTACTTGTTGATGTTAAAGTCTATGTTTTGACAAGATCGCATTCCTAGTTCTATCGTAGAAGCATTCGATATTCTTTTTAGTACATAAATGATCGATCCAAAAGGTAGAATATTCTCGTTTAAGTTTAATGTGACGTTCATGCCGATTCTGTGCATAAAATGCCTACCTGATGCGTAACCCTAGAAAAAAAAGAGTTGGAATACTATCCAAGCTTATGGTAGATTGTCATCTTGAGGAATTCATTTTAGCTTAGCGTACAACAAATGAGTGAGGGAACGAATGCGGCGTCTTTTATGAATAAAAAATTGACCGAAGATTTTGAATTCCATGCAAATACCTATGCGGTCAAAGAACGTAATACATGCAACAATCAAAGGTATAATACACTATAATTTTCGCATTAGGAAATTTTCTCAGGGTTTATTTTGTTAAACACGTTGTTGTTCTCACCTGACCCCGGATTATTTTATGCGCGTTTTGATTATTCTTCCGTCCCTAACACGTTCTCGCTTAATAACTATACTTTTTTTTCATCACTAGCTTTGAGAATGAGGCATGGTTTTGTGCAGTGCATAGGTATAATCTTATCTATTCTCAGATCAGATGCAAATCGCGCGCCACAATCTACGCTAATCATACCTCTTTCGTTCACTAGCGTGTTTTTTATTTTCGATTTTCTAAAGATATCATATGTGTTATTTACACACTAACGAGTGAGTACCTTGATGGAAACTTGAATAGCTGCGGTCATTTCTATGATGTGCATAACATGCCGATTCCATATATGCACATATACCTATATGTATACTCATATGTATATTTATATACACAAAGTTGGATGGAATGATTTTGTTATAGATGTACAATCATTGTTGTAGATCATTTATCAATTTGACTTGGCATGCTAGCAAGATTAAACCTTGTTTTTTCGGTCTTCTTAAATTGACTTCTATTTGCGGATAAATTCTATGCATAGACTTTTTTGATTAAAAGACTTTCCATTCATTCCACTTAACAAAGTACATGACATCAGGTGGAATTTTTTTTGGGGTCAAAATAACAACAAGAATAAGTCTATGTATATCTGCCGTTTCGCTTAAGTATAGAGTAAACACAATTTTATATAAAGGTCTTGTGTAAAAAGTATGAATTTATTTATTATTCCCACAATCAACACTTACGACCCTTACCACAATATAATCACTTACGCACTCCCCACATTCGTTCTTTAACGTTCTCTTTCAATTACTAGCAATCATGCAAGTGAGCAGTTAATGGTGATCATACTTATATGTTAAACTGTTTAACTGATTCTCTATTTATCTTTTTTTCATTCAGTTCTCATCTTTAGCCGCTATCTTTGTCTTTGCCGCTGCAGCAAGCGCACAATCATCTGCTTCCACTGCTTCCACTTCAGCAGCCGCTCTTCCTCAATCAGCTGTCACTTATATCCTCGAACAAACTGGTATCGATTTGAACAACAAACGTGACCTAAAACCCATTCAACTCAAAATGGAAACCGTTCAAAAGCGTCAAGGTGCTTCAGGTGACGTCGTAAACGTAAACGGAAACTGCAGTCAAGGCAAAGTACAATGCTGTAACTCAATCATGAGTGGTCAAAAAGCAAAAACTGTCTCAAGTCTCTTGGATCTTGATGAATTCATTGGAGATGTTGGAATAAATTGTGTGCAATTGCCCGTCAACGTCATCGGTGTTTCAGGTGCCATCTCTAACCAATGCAAGAGCACTCCAGTTTGTTGCCAAAACGTCACCCAAAACGGTTTAATTAACTTGGGTTGCAACGCTTTGCAATCAACTAAAAAGGGCTATTTCTCACATTACCCGTATTCGTTTCGTTTATGTATCTGACTTTCTCTCTTTAATATGATTCGCGCTCTTTAGCGGACGAACTTTATCATCATCATCATCAATGTCATGTCTATCTTGCTGATCATAAGAAAAGTATAAGTTTTTATTTTAGCGTATGCATAAAGCAAACGCGTACGCACGCCTGTACACGCGCTGCGTCCGCTTAAACTATTCTACCGTATGTTCTGGCTAAACCTACCACGTGTAGACATGAAATATCATAGAATATTTTATATCTAAACTATATTTTTGTAAAATCTATCAATAAAAGCCAAAATGTTCGGCTATAGAGGAAGAAGTTTAACAGAAGGCATAGCTGTTATACCATCTGCTTACGCTTTAATGAACGCTATCATAGTGTACTATAAGAAAGCATCATTAATAAAATATTTCCTGTATTTATATGGTAAAATATTATGAATTGATTGATCACTTATTTTATCTTTATAGATTTGATCCGTCCTATATCTTTCAAGTTCATCATAAGACTTTATAATCAAGCAACATTAAATTAAAAGATATAAATCTAGAAAATCATCTTTAAAGAGAGAAATCGTAATTCAGATTATACCTTTTGGAATTCACGTGCTAGACTACTATCTAGAATATATTCTTGATAAATGACGTATATATGTGCATACTTGATCGGCTGTTTGAAAGGAAAGGGTCATGAAACCGTTGTTGAGCAGGTATTGCTTCGGTCCCTGTTCGGTATAAATTCATATAAGAGGACCGACGGTAAACCTTCCCCACAAAATTAATTGTAAGTATAGTAGTAGCGGGAACAATGCCCATCTTGCTGCTGCTGCTGCTGCTGCTGCTGCTGCTGCTCTAGTGTATATATAAGCATCATCAAACTATATATATTATCATTATCATCTCGTCTGCATTAACACGCCGAACAATAGCAGACATTAATTCTACTTTATATGTATGTACATAAACATGAGAATGTGCCGTTGCTGTGTTTAAGCGGTTCGCCGTGTGGCGCGGGTTGCTTTTTAAAAGTTGCCTTGCCGTTTTGCGCGCGCCTAACTAAATTCTAGGCCTTTAAGCGGAAAAATGGAAATACAGAGCGGATTTGTTACTTAAGATTGGAACCTCTGCATTTATCCTTGACTTCGGTTGAAGCGAGTACATCTTAGTCTAAATAATTCACCCGAATATGGTGGCTGTTTAGCTTTTCGGCCTAGCCTATAGAATGAAAAGGCAAGGAAAGGTTCAAAGTTACGTAAGATTTACCTAGCAATTTATGCACAAAAGCTTGAAAAATAAGATTTGATTTCCCGACTGGGGGAGAATAAGTGATTTTAAGTTATATGGTCGGGTGACAATTGTCAAAATAACGGCCAAGAAACTAGAGATCTTAAGCTAAAGCATACTAAGAAAAAGCGGGGCTCCAGGTAAGTGAAAAGTGTACTAATGCAAGCGCGAGTACATTTGTATTGTTTGACTGACACGCTAATTGCAAGCCACAAAATTAAAAGACAGCTATTCTACCGATTTAGAAGAAAAATGAAACTGAAACACAGGTACAGTGCTAAATCGGGACATAAAGTAGAGGATCTAGATGATATAGAACACCCTTTACAGAATTCTTACTCTGCATACTTGCATAAAAGTACTCTTTATACTCTTCTATTTCATCTTCGGTTACCTTTCGGTGACAATCGGATTGCTATCGGCAAGGAAAAGTGTTCATTTTACCACTATAAATGAATTCTTCCGAAGGCAGTAAAATATATTGATGCTTCTATTCGGTTTTTGTCTGTCATTTTGCTTGTCAATCGATTATGTGGTCGAAGAGGATGTTCCTGAGATGCACAAGCTTGCAAAACTTGCTTTTACTACCAATATCATGTCCAGCTTCTTTTCTTGGGAAATGGATGTAAACTGGGGATACATCTAGCGGGGTGCATAAACATCAAAACTTGCTCTTCTTACAGCCACACAAACATACAAATTGTCGTCCGACCGATGACCGTATAAAGTGATTTTATGCCTCTTTTCTTTGTATAATCTTACCGAGAAGTACATATCTCCATCATTGTGGGGAAGAAGAAAAAAAGATTTATAAAGAGACTACTTACTCCTCCTCTCGATTAAATTATATTCCTCATCTTCATCTTTCTCCTACATCCTCCTCCTACCTCATCATCATCATCATGGCTACTCTCGACAACTCACAAGAGGTAGCTCGTATCGATTCAAAGGCAGCAGCCAAGATTGCCTCAAATGTTTCAGATTATAATGAACTCGTTCATGATGCAGCAGAAGCAGCACATGAAGAAAAGGCAATGGGAGTTTTAGAATCTATTCGTGCATACCCAAAAGCTGTTATCTTCTCAGTTGGTATCTCTCTTGCCATTGTTATGGAAGGTTATGATACAATTCTTTTAGGTAACTTTTATGCTCAACCAGCATTCCAAAAGAAGTTTGGTGTTTGTGATGCAGCAGGCAAATGTCAAGTTACAGCAGCATGGCAAGCAGGTTTAAGTAACGGAAGTCAAATTGGTTCTCTTCTTGGATTGCAATTAGTCGGTTGGTTAAGTGACAAATATGGTTACCGCAAAACAATGATGGGTAGTTTAGCACTTATGACAGCATTTACCTTTTTACCCGTTTTTGCTGAAAATCTCGTTACATTACTTATGGGTCAATTATTACAAGGTGTTCCATGGGGAATTTATCAAAGTTTAGCCGTCGCTTATGCAGCAGATGTTTGCCCAGTCTCTCTTCGTCCAATTCTTACAACTTATGTTAACTTATGTTGGGTCATGGGTCAATTGATCGCCGCCGGAGTTTTACGTGCAACCGTTGAAAGAAGTGATAAATGGGCTTATAAAATTCCCTATACTCTCCAGTTCATGTGGATTCCTCTCGTATTAACGTTTGTTTTGCTCGCTCCTGAATCACCATGGTATTTGGTTCGCGCAGGTCGTTTGGATGACGCTGAAAAATCAATCTTAAAATTACAAGGCAAGAGCGCGTCTTCAGAAAGTGCACGCAAGACAGTTGCAATGTTAAAACATACAGATGAATTGGAAAAGACTGTTTCTGCCGGTGCATCTTACTGGGACTTATTCAAAGGTTCAAACTTACGTCGTACTGAAATTGGTGCAATGGCATGGTTGGTTCAACAATTCTGTGGTTCTCCATTGATGGGTATGAGTTCTTATTTCCTCATTCAAGCAGGTTTACCAACCACTCAAGCATTTAACTTAACAATCGGACAATTCTCAATCGGTGCAGTAGGTACAATCTCTTCTTGGTTCATTATGAGATGGATGGGTCGTCGTACAATTTACCTCGTCGGTCAAATTTTAATGGTTTTAATTTTATTGGCTGTCGGTGTTATCAACGTTGCAGGCGGTACACCTTGGGCAATTGGTGCCTTATTGCTTTGCTTCACTTTCATTTATGATGTTAGTGTCGGTCCAGCTTGTTATTCTTTGGTTGCTGAAATTCCATCAACTCGTCTTCGTGCAAAGTCAGTCGTCTTCAGTCGTGGTGCTTACAACTTGGCCGGTATTTTGATCAACGTCATTAACCCAAGAATGTTAAACCCTGATGCATGGAACTTATCTGCTAAATCTGCTTTCGTTTGGATGGGTACCGGATTGGTTTTCTTAGTTTGGACTTACTTCAGACTTCCAGAACCAAAAGGACGTACTTACGGAGAATTGGACATCTTATTCGAAGCAAAAGTACCTGCACGCAAATTCAAGAGTACAAAGATCGATGAATTCGGTCATTTCAACGTTGCACACTCTGGTGCAGCTGTTCTTTCCGATGATTCTTCTGAAAAGAAGAGTGAAAAGGGTGACATTGTTAACACTCTTAACTACGGTCAAGCTTAAAAATAATATATATCTGTTTAAATATATATCTTTATCACGATTATTTTGATGAACTGTTTCATATTCATACTTCTCTCTCGCATAGTCATGTTCTCTTTCTTTCTCTATATCAATGTCATGGGCTTTACTGAATAACAAAATTCGAAGTGAATGAGTATTCCATACCTACTTAAGTTAGTGCAGCGCGCGCGCTCCCATCTTTTACTGCAAAAGACCTGCTCTGCGCTATTTTGGGCGGCGCGGCGTTGGGCGTAATTGGCGTTAAACAGTAGTGGTACAATCCAATCAGTATATCTAGCATGAATAACATAAAAAGGTGGTGTAAAATATAACATTACTCATAGATAACCTTCTTAACAAGCAAAGCAAAATGATTGCTTCTTCATTTTATAAACTTTTTTTTGTTGCCTTGATGGTAGCTATTTTTCAAATTTCTGCAACAAATGCAGCTCCAATGTCAACTCCTACAATTTTTGATCGTGATATAATAAGTGGACCAATAAATGGAAACGGATGCAGTAATAATTACGTTAATGGAAAATTAGTCACTTCAAGCGGTTGTAGTTCGAATGATCAAGATACAACTTCCTCCTCCTCTTCAAGTGTAACTTCTCCAACTCCCATTTATACTGACAATACAACAACAACAAGTTCTATTACAAACTCAAACGGTGCTTATATGAATTCACCTGGACAAACTTATATAATCTCTTCTATTATTGGTGTTCTTACAGCATTTGCAATTTTAGGCTGACCATTTATATATTAAAAATGAAAACTCTATAGAGATGTATTGTTTGTAGTCTAGATGTTAATGAAGTCTATAAAAATGATAATACAATGCGAATAATCGCTTTATGAGCAAAAGAATATATGTTAATAATAACAATCATAGACTTGCTTGAGCGGTAACACTTGATGGCTTTGCTTCTGATTGAACGTCAATGTACATTTGTTCACCTTCCCAACGAGCGTGAACTTTTGTTAAATCTTTAACGACGTAATCTGCATTGGCTTCCCATAATCTTTCGGATTCGTTATGAGTTGTACGAAGACCGATAACTTGAGCACCAGCACGCTTTCCTGCGATTGCACCTGCTGGAGCATCTTCAACGACTAAGCAACGTTTAGCATTTGTACCTGCCAATTGTGCACCCAAAAGATAAGGTTGAGGATCTGGCTTACCGGCTGAAACGTGATCAGCAGCAACGAAAGTCTTTGGTGGACTTGCAACTGAAGCGTTATCGAAAACTTCTGCAGCATAATCAGCAGTTGCACTTGTAACGATTGCCCATGGTTGAGTTGTAACTGAATCAGGTTTACCTGCTTGAATTTCTTTAATCAAATTTGATGCACCTGGAATTGCAGTAATTTGTTTATGTTTTTCACCACTTAATCTTGCTTCTTTGGCTAATTCGATAATTCTGTTTTCAAAATTGACTGCTTCTGCTTCACATTCTTCTTCAGTTAAAGAAGGAACGAATCTACGGAAATTTTCAACTGCGCGATGACCATGACAGTTATTGACAACGTATTCGTAATCCAAATCGTATTTCTTGCAAAATTCTGACCAAGCTGCCACCAGGGCTGGTGTAGAATCGATCAAAGTACCGTCCATATCAAAAAGGACGGCATCAACGGGAACGGATGTAACTGACATTGTGTTGAGAGTTAGGTTTTTGATGGAAATTGCGCCTGGCAAATGTTTGTTGTTGTGTTTATAGAAAGAGTTTAAAAGAAGAGGTCTCAAGTGTATAACCTCGTAGGAATAATAATAAAAAGGGTGGGGGGAAAAGAATATTGCTGTATATGATTTAGAGCGCACTTTATATACCATATCCTCCTATAGACATTTTCTCAACCTCATTTGTGCCCGTTATGCTTGGGATGGTGAAGAGTTGATCCGGAAATTAAATAATTATTCTTAAGGCGAAATGACAGTGTAATAGCTTATTTAAAAGTGTAAACAGAGTTTCTTAATTGTTTCTCGATCACAAATCATCGACCGAGGCATTCCGTAGCGTTAATTTGCCTACAAGTTTTACTATCTGTCTCAATGTCTCTCTTCAAATATGGCTCGATTAGCACGTATACAAAAACACCGTATGTGCATGAATTGTCTGCTCAATGACATCGTAAAAACGGGATGAAGAAGTGATTATACAGTTTGCAAATGATGAAGAAAACTTTACCTTGCATATCATTATCAGCTTGTATAAGAACAGTACGGGCGCCACGCTAACTAGCTAAGAACCCGGGCGCGGGCACTTTTTAATCAAAATAAGGCGTAGCCGAGAATTAAAAAAGAAAGTTTGTGTGTAAAACCCCAGCACTTAAACAGTCAAACGCGCTATCCTCCACAACGCCGGAATAAATATTAATTCGATAAAAATTTCTGAAAGCCATGAAAAAAAACTTCCGAGATTTTGAAGACTTAAAAAAAAGAATCCAACCAAAACAGAAATAAATCGCCGGCATCATAGAACTCACTTTTTGTTTCCACGATCCTTTTTGGCGCTAATCATGTGTGCATTAAATCGCACGTGCCGTAATGTTCCGTAAAAGTGCATCGATAGCGTTACAATTCACGCCATCATTTAAGCTAGATCATTGAACAAAACGTAGTCTGCATGGGATAGCGAACCGAGAGTGCATGCATGAGAATGTGATGAAATTGCATTGAGGATGATGCTTAGTAAGAAAAGTGTCTTTTATAAAATAAAATTATGTAAGCATCCAAATGTAAATACCATGGTTCGGATGTGCCGAAATTGACAAAGATGGTATTCGTTTCATCATGGATTGAATTAAGATAAAGGGCATATCCAAATTCATTTCCCCCCTCATCACTACCTCTACTTAAAAATGGGTAAATTGCATTCTGTGATTGAATTCTTACGAGATACTTTTATATACGATTCTCCCGGTCGTACAAATGGTGGATTGCATAAAGTCATTTCTGATCCTAATTCAGGTTTCGGAAGGCTAATCGTAACTACACTCTCACGTCAAAATAGAAAGAATACCGTCAAGCCAAGATTTATTTTCATGAATGGCGCAGCAAGAATGGGTGGCGTTCACCCTAAATGAAAAATAAAATACAAGATAAACTACACCTGAACGATTTGATCACTTTCACCATTGCCATTCTTGTCGGGAATCCGCAACCAGAAAGAATCATCCAAGATCTCAGAAGCAGACATTTGCGTCCAACCTCCTAATCCATTATTTCCCATAAATCCTAAGCTTTGTAAAGTAGATTCTACATCAGGGTCAAACGAAGGTAACATATTCACCAAATCAGCATCATTCGTTGGCCAATTTTGCATTCCATTCACCATTTCATTCGCTTGATTACGCAAATGTTGAGAACTTTGTTCTAGCAAGTGACCCGTATTCATGTTGTTGTTGCTATTTGGATGTGAAGCGAAAAATCCACTCCTTTCCGGCGTCACTGCTCGTGATGACCTTTGTGGCAATTTATGTACATCCAATCCTGGAGCGAAATTTGATGACGCTTCGGCATCTTCTCCATCATCATCATCAACTTCTTCATTGCTTCTTCCCCCTTCTTCTCCAGTCTTTCTCTGTTCTCCGTTCCATACTTGCTTAGGGTCAGATTTGGCATCAACTCCATTCGAATCAAGTCGATCATTGGCCTTTCGCTTAACTCTCAAAGCTTTCCTCTCTTCACGCCTTCGTAACATCGCTCGTAATAAAGAAGCCAATCTAGCTGCAATATGATCAGAAGCAATTGCAACAGATTCCAAAAATGAAATACAAGATTGCACTTCTTTAAGTAATCTTTCCGCTACTGTTTCTTCAACAAGGGATGTCAATTTGATCAAAGAAATTACGCCAAAGCTAAGGATTGTATATTGCGTTTGAGGTGCAAATGCCATCGTATTTCCCATTCCATTACGAGCTGCTTTCAATACTCCTTGTGCTGCTCGAAGGGCGTGTGTTAAACAAAAATTCCTAGCATGTTGAAGGTCAGAACGCATTGCGCAATATTGAAGACCAAACGAATTCAAAACTAAAACGGCAAAATTATATCGCAACGATGCTTGCTTGGTGATATAATATAATGTTCTCAAATGAACATCTAATGCATCCGTATTAACGCTAATAGAAGATGATGGACTGGATTGATTATTGTGTGAATTTTCATTGGTGGCACTCACGCTTCCTGCTCTCCTAGTGACCGCTCTTTCAGCTGCATCTTTATCCAATTCTGCCGTCATTGCATAAAAATCTCGAGAAAGCCATCTTGAACGCCAATGTTCAATTCATCATTCATTATTCGCATCATAGTATCGCAATCGAAAAAGGCAGATTGTTCTCCTTCAGATGCCATTGCAGTATGCAAAACGTCTGCTTGTCTTGAAGTAGTTTTTAACAGATCGGCAAAAGCGGAAATACCTTGATCCCATGCACGCGAGGCAGGTTGTTTAGACCATTTATCTGAATCTCGTACAAGTTCTGCTTTTTCACTTATACTCCAAGATCGTCCAACAGCAATCGAGAGACTTCTATCGACCAAGAATGTCATCAACCAACACCTCTCTCGATTGATTCGCTCACGATCCGTTTCAGTCGAACTCTTCTCTCCATTTTCCTTTATCTGTGTACGAGATTGAGTTTTATGTAATTGTAATTCGGTTGCCACACGTATTCCTATACCTGCCAATAGCCAAGCACGATCATCTTTTGGATCTGCAGAGGGTATATTCCATTGATAAAGCAAGAGAAAACCTTGAACGATTTCAATAGATTTAGGTCCGGTTGTGATCACTTGACCGATTAAAACGTTCATTTCTACTTGCAATTCTGCACGTAGCGATCTACGTTCTTGATGATAAGTTGACCCGATTAAAACGACAACTGCAAACAAAAATGGTGAAGCATCTCCAACACGAGGAATTGTATGCCATTCAGGATCCAAAATGACCGTATGAAGTACGCATGAATTCATACAAAGATGAAACAATTCCACAGCTTCATTTGCGCTAATTTTTCCAGTAGAAACAAAAGGTAATTGTTCCCGATGTGCGTCAACGTATGCCAAGTCTAACTCATGTGCCGCAGAAGGTGTTGTTGGAGCGTTGGTTAAAGTTAGCCAATTAGCAATCGCTCCTGGTGAAGGACCTGTTGTTTTATTGTTTTCTGTGGGAAGAAGATGGCTATCCAATTGTTCCGGATGAGGTGCGTGTTGCTGAGTTGGTAGGAAAGAGGGTAATGATTGTGCATTGTATCCCGCTTGCAAACCTGCAGTGAATCTTTCGTGTGCTATTTGAACGTCTGCTCCATTAGAAACAGTTGCTGCGGCTGCGGCCATTGCAGCAGCTGCATCGTCAGGATTTGCATCTTTATCAAAAGCATTCCTTAGTAAACTTTCCATTTCTTCTAATCGGTCTGTTAGTTGTTGTATTTGCATGTCCTTCTTTTTCGTCCATGGTCTTCTAGGCGCACGTTTCTTGTACCATACATTCACGACCCGTCCTTCTACATCGTTCACAAGGTCCATCAACAGTTGGACCTGAACATTTCATTTTAAGACGTTGACAATATGTGCATGCCCTGCTGTTCCTTTTAAACTTTTCCGTATTTGACTTCTTTTTGGCAGCAGCCGAACCATTGGTTGAAGATGTTACCGAAGGTGATTCTTCCGCAGCATTCACAGTTTGTCGAAAAGCAGACATTGGAGTCATCTTTCGCTTGGTAGATGCATTTTGTGTGGACATTTCATTCGAGATTGCTTTCGCTTTTCCCTTTCCTTTCACGATTGAAGGATTCTTTTTGATTTTAGTTGATACTGAAGGTGCACCTTTTCTTTTCTTTGTTGAATCTGAAGTACCATTTGTCGTTAATTGAGAATGACTACTACTACTTCCTACGCTTGCATTGAATGGCGAAAGCATATTACCTTGAGCATGAGGATGAAGAGGATAATGATGACCACCACCACCACCAAGCTGTGCTTGTGGAAATGTATTGACTAAATGCGCATTCATTGTGATGGCGTTGTTATTCTTGAATCATAATCAATCGATGAAGATCATTTTGTTCAATGTGCACCCTAAAAACCTTAACACAATACCAACCCCAGATCGAATTAAAAGGCCCTAAGCTGATGTATGCTATACATGCATATGTACATTGTTCTACATGTACGCACAACCGATTCGTGGTCGGAAACGAGACGCACAGATTATGTACTTGTGGAGTTGATTGCCGAATAAAAGGTATTTAATCGCACGGTGGGGCTATTGTGGGGAAAATGAATCAATTTGTTTAAAAAAGAAAAATAATCAATTTCGATCTTTAAGAGAGAATAAGCATTACAGGCACATATCGGGAAAGGGGACCCCTGCTGCACTCCTGCAATGCTCCTGCTTTGTTCATTGTCGTTTCGGCTTTGGTATGTGTGTGAACGCGTTGATGATGCTGAAATACTGCCTTGAATTTCGCCGAGCAAAAGTATGAAATTGTTAGCGTGTGATCCTTTTTTTTTCAATGTCCGCTTCCTGGTTATTACCGGATGTGAATATAGAATAAGCGAATTCGGCCACTTTATAACCAATGATGATTGAGATATACACCACGTGAATCAAGCTGAACTTGTATCACTTGCAATGCTTTCTCTGGTAAAGGTATTCTTTTCGTTTTGAAGTTGATTACCTTTTTGCTCTTATGCAACTCCATACACATAAACACTAATGCGAAAACGGAAGAAATGCAAGAAATAGAACAAAAAACAATTGTAACAAGTAAGCCAACGCTTTGTGATATTGTATCGTTATAATAAGAACCATAAAGTGATAAACTTGAAATTGTACTTCCCCATAAAACAACGATAAAGATTGTTGTTAAAGAGACTAAAGCTTGGTTCCATTGATGTTTTGCTTTTTGTGTTAAATGTGTAAAACGTAGATGTGCAAAATATATAGCTGTGATAAGAATTCTAACGGCTAAAGAAGCTACGAGCAGAGAGAATGGAATAACCATTGCAGCCACAAAACTTCTCGGATCACCGTCTAGAGAACCGTATACATTGGTATACTTGGTTGAATGATCAGCCCAATAAGCACGTTTATTGATTGTTGGAGCTTGAGTTGGAATGGCAGCTCGATTTGTGATAGTTTGAAAAGGTGGAATAGATCCTATCCTTGAATATACCGAAGAATAATAAGCAGTTCCATATACATTAGGAGATAACGTCGCTGTGACGGTATATGTTGATCTGGCAATCGTACTTACGGGTGTCGCATTAGATGTACTCGTTGATAACCATGTACTTGTATATGTTATAATTTGATTACCATATTCTGGAAAAAGTGGACCACGTTTATAATCACGTTGATCGATTATAAAAGATAAACCCCAAGAAGATAAAGCCAAGGCTACAACTAAAAAAGGCCATTCTAAAGCGAGTGTTAAATATAAAAACTTCATGGTTGCTATAATGGTTTTTCAATTATTGTCTTTCTCGTATGGTCTCTTTATATATATATATTCATCCTCTTTTACCCCCGCAATACCGAGGAATACATACATGGTTAGTATGTGAATGGCAGTGTTACTAGAGTGAAACTAGGTACAATGCAAGGCGTAATCAAACAAAAAGGTGACGTCGTGCCAAGCAAAGGCTAAAAGCTAGAATAAACCACGCGCTGCACTAGAATAGATGTACACAAATATTCATTCATTGACTGTCTGTCTGCCTTTGAAACAGTTTAAAAGGTAAAAACACGTGTTAAGAGTTCCTGCTTATGTAATCTTTCGTCCATCTTTTCTCTCACTCTGAAAGTCTCTGAATGTTGAATCTAAGTTGCAAATATGGCTCCCATAAGTGCTTCGCATGATATTCTTGATGCTGCACTGCTCTTCACTCATATTGCATCCAGAATTGGCACTGTAAACACTTTTATGAATTAAATATTTATTGTCAAATGAAAATTCTATAAAATCAATAAAAAATATATCAATTCCTTATTTAAATGACAGCCAATCTTTAATGGTCACAATGATTTATTCACATACATGACATTCGAGATCAAATTAACTTAAAAGCCATGCGAGGATGCAGATTGATATATTGAAACTGAAAATATAAGATTACCCAATTAAACAAACCCGTGAATGGTACAACAAGCAAATGATTATTCAATTAATATAAATAATGCACACTATTTCATTAATCTCCACACTCCGACTCATAGCTATCCACACCTAACCTATCACAACCTTTTTATCTGTCCAGATCATACCAATCTCGCAAAAGTATAGCCAATCATCACCACGCGAAAAAAGAGATGATGTAATTTATACAAAAGCCCATTTGATTACTAAGCATCTAGGTATTACCACGCCACTTCACCAGTGTATTTTGTACGCGTTAAAACGCGCCGGAAGTGAAACAACGCGTGCAGCCCACGGAAAATGTTGCCTAATGCGGGCGCGAGATAGGATCGAGATTTAAACTGTCAGTTGGCTAGATTCCGTTTTGGGTTTCACTTTTTTTGAACATTCATCATACATACATGTATGATGTATAGGTACAACATGAACAAAAGACGGAAAAGGTAGTAAAGACCGGGATTTAATTGGAAATGACAATTGAGGCTGAAACAAAAATCATGTTACATCGACGTTCCTAATTCAATGCAAATATATGCATCATGCCAATCTTGCCTACGTTGACATGTCAAAAAGGTTACAATGCCAAGAGGTGTGGATATTCTCTTTTGGTCATGGATCATCTACAAATCAACCACTTAAATATCATCTATCAAACTCGTTCCCACCATCTCTTAGACCCCTTTTCAACAAATAGAGATGGTATCCAATAGACGTCCTTCTCGTTCCATCTCGGACGTGACAAAGTTTGATTGTCAATGTGGACATGATGATTGCGAAGTCATCTTACAGAGAAAGGCAACCGCATTAGCCAGACGGAAGGAGAGCTTATTACCCTCTTTGTCTGAAGAAGGACAAACGCAAAAGAGCACTTCAAAATCACCTTTACCGGCCTTATTTCGCAAACTTTCTTTGACGCCCGATGATGGAAATAATCAAGCTGCCAAAAGATATGGAAAAGTGAAAAAGATTTTCTTTTCACCACATCCAGATGATGTAGCATATAGTTGCTTCGGATTAGCAAGTGGAAAAGGACTCAATTCGAAATTCTCTCCAGCAAGCAGTCGTCAAAGCAGTAATTCTTCTTCAAACGCATACAGTAGCGTAGGAAGCTTTGCAACCGATTCCACCACTGACACCAATGGAGATCTTGAACATAGTACACTATTCTCCTCATTGAATGATACCGGATCATCTCTCGAGCAAACTTCAGATACATGGCTTGTAACAATTTTCAGCAAAAGTCGTTGTGCAAACGGACCAATTGGACAATCATTACGTCATTGTGTAAATGCTACCACAACTCTCCGTCAAAGAGAAGATGAAGAATTTGCCAAATCCATAGGTGCAAAATTGATTTCTTTAGGTTTACGTGATACGAGCGCAAGAGATGAAGGCAGTCGACATCCCGAATTACTGGCGAATACGAGAAATTCATTATCTAGCCTAACTGTTAATCATCCCAAATTCGAAATTGTGAAAGAGAGAGTTAGACCGTTTGTGGAATGGGCGATAGAATGCAAAGCAGATATTCATATTCCTGTCGCAGTAGGATGTCATATCGATCATTGGATGGTACGTGTTGCAATTTTATCTATCCTTTATCAAGTCGAACAACAAAAGAAATGGATGGAATGGTCATCAACGCATTCTGAGCGTACGATTCATCGAGATGAAGCGAATGCAGAAGTACAAAAACAAGACCTTTTACGAAGATTTT
>JASXTE010000199.1:0-82038 GCA_030280995.1 Hemileia vastatrix
GGTGGTATCAGTACTTGTATTCGGTGATACATTGAAAATATGTGCGATTTTTTCTTCATTGACTGAACACTTATTTTCATCAACTACCTTATGACAACAGCCATTTTCTTGATGATAAGTCAAGTCATTGTTAACCAATGAAGGGATGATATTTTCTTCAATTTGATCATTATCACACTTAGCTTCACCATTAACTTGAAGATATTTCATATACAATTGAACACTTTTTTCATATTCATCTTCTAAAGTTGACCACGTTGATTTACTCAATCCATTGGACACTTCATCATCAGAGGCACTGTCAAATGACGACATTTTTTTGTTCTTTAAGAAATAACAATAACGATGATTATTTTACTTTGAGGATGATGATAAAATGTCCATGCATAATACGATGTGAGATAAAATTAATTGACTATTTGACCTCGTCACTGTATATATGTAAACTGTATATGTAAATAAAGCTGATCTGGAGTCAACTTTGACAAGATACCGTGTGGGACGAATGGTACGAGTGAAACACAGGTAAATGATCAAAATGGTAACCGGTAAATGTTGAATATTGTAGCGTCGACTCCGTTAACAGCAATCAGCTTGATCTAACAATGGTCATCATGTGTGTGCTCCTGTTATGCATTCACACATGTAGCATCGACATGTGAAGTGAATTAAGGAAAATATTAATAATAACCACGAGTGATTTCTTTTTTTCTCTGTAACTTGTTATAATTTGTGTTGGTTCATTAGGTGTTGTTGTTTCAATTGCATTGTCTGTGTGCCTCCTTCAAACGTTTATACCTTGAATACCTTGTATACCTTGAATACATTGAATACATTGACAGCATGGCAGGAAAACACAGAAGAACATTGAAGACACTGGAAGAGGAGTTAACTTACATCGACCAGTCAGTTGCTGTCAACACATCACTCGTCGCAATGGCAACAGTTGGTAGGACCGTGAGTGTCAACAATAATTCATCCAGAATCAGTACAACAGAAAGAAGAAGAAGAAAAAAATACAAAAATACAATAACAAAGGTAATAGCAACAACTGAAATAACAAACTCAGTACAACTCTAAATATTCATAAATTAATGGACTTTTACAGTGACCTATTGAACAATCGAACAATACAAGGAATAATAATACCTCGTGACTTATGTTGTGGTTGTTGTTAAAGTCGTTTCTATGGACTCAACAGTGTGAGTTGCAGTAACATTTAAACTTCTCAATCAATCGTCTTGTGGCACGTTTAATCAATCCTTTACTACGTTATAGTTAAGTTATAATCCACATTTTTATCAGTTTTTTCATTTGATCAATTCTATTTCATTGTTTAAAAAATGCCTTTTCTTCTCACGCAACAATTGCCTTAGTTAATATCGTGTTGTTCATTGCTTAAACTACAATTTAAATGCTTCTTACTCTTTGTGCATTCATTCTTATTTTTACAGAGAAAAACAAATCTTCATACAGGTAAACTTTTTCATATACTCTTTACTTGTAGATCAATGATTACTTTTATTTGTCGATCTTTCGGTCAAACATGTCTTTGACAATTGTCACCTCGGTAAAATACTATGAGTGACATATTTAGATGAATAAACTATTTGCTATTTCTTCAAATTACTGTATATTGATTGATGGATTGATTTGTAATAGAAGGAAAGGAAAACTTTTCAATCATGCAACATCCGTTAACGAAGGTAAAGGTAAGTCACATGTTTTTCTTAAACTAAGTTTACATGACAAAATGAAAGTATCGAAATACGATGAATCATTTGAATATCGATAGCTGAAAATATTTTATTTCGACAAATTAACAAACTAACAAACAAACAAACAGGTCACCTTATTTTGTTGTTGTTACACTTTCAAATTGTTCAGCTGTATGTCAATCATTTTGCCATTTCAAAAAGAGGCAAATCGATACTCCTATCGATTCATTTTAATGTCAATTTACTATTCCGATGTCATTTTATGTACATTGTGAATTTTTTATCTACACGATCTGTAGACTGATACGAAAAGGAGAAATAAAACTTGGCACTATTACATTTCAGTTCTATTCTAGTCCGGTCTATGAACAGTCAAGTGTGAGTCATCGGGTAAAAGGATTAGGAACTTTTTCCAATTGATCGATTGACTTGTTTTTTTTTCTCTCCAAAAGTTCACCAAAGGTCGTCGATTGTTTGAGCAATCCTCAAATTCATCACTGACAACATTTCGGTGACATTTTGTCTTCTTGATAGAGTATTCACTTTGATACATTCATCTTAGAGTGAAATTTTTTTTCCCTTTCGGGTAAGATTCTACACACATTTTGTAAATGTGCAAAAGAACTCTATTGCTCGCTAGAACTTCTTACATTCTGGAAAACTAGGGTTGGGAATAACCACCAGGAAATTTATTGTACAACCAAAAAGTAAATATTGCATGTACTGAAAGTCATTAGGTTTGTCGCCAATGAAAGAATGAAACTAGAGAAGCGGATCAAGTCCAAATTATACCAAGGATAATTAATTCACCTTTCGAGCATATCCAAAGCACCCTCAGTCTGGCCTGACAAAGTTTAGGTTATCTCTCTCACATCTGATAGTTGACTCTAATTAGTTGTGCACTTGAATCATCAATACCAAAAGATGTGTTAACTTGATGGAACCTTAATTAAGGGTAAACTTTTGTTTCAACAATCAAGTGATAAGAGTTTTCCAAATAACACATACTGGAGAATGATCAAAGTGTCCTTGATTACACTTTGATAGCTAGTTCATTTCAACCAGAATACGATGAGCAAAATGCGTTTACAATTGCATCACAACCAAATATCGATCGATGAAAGTAACTACATTTGATCACGAACAAATTAAACATATAAGACATTTTAACCAAGTTTCACCAAATGACATGAATAAACTCACAGACTGACAATCATTCAGCCATCAAAAGTGAGTCATTCATGAATTTATAAATGGTCATGGTACAACTTGTCAAACTTATTCTTTCTAAAAAAAGTGAAAATAAATGTAAAATTGATCAATAATCAACATTTTACATGAACTTGTGTCAAACATTTTAAGGCAGAGTGAACTATGTACATATACGATTTGTATATCTGACAAGAAAAGGATGCCGACAATTTGACAAACTGACAAACATGGGAAAGAAAAAATCAATTTCATTGAGTGATGATACGAATAAATTTTCATTCAGCACCACAGAATGAAATTGATACTACGAGTGTGAAATATTTGACTAAAATATTCAAATTGTCATCAACCATTGGTTGATTGTATTCAGTGTAATCAGTGAGTGTCCAAATTGTTCAACCTAACGCCATCTGCATCTACAAGTTGAAAAGAAAGTTAGTTTGTCATTTGTTGTGAAATTTAGAAAAAGAGAAAAAGACAAACATCCAATAGAAATCAGATATTGCAATGAATAGTATTGAAAATCACCATGAAATTCTTGTGGTATTCAATTCAATTTGTCTAACATTGGTTCAAATTTCAAGTTGAAATATCTCTATTTGACGATGATCAAATTTCTGTACATCGATTTCCTGTTTTCACGTACCTTTGGTGAAGTTAAATTTGGTTTGAATTTCTTTCATGATCAAGAATTAAAATCATAAGAAATGTTGACAGTTTTTGGATGAAAAATGAAAAATTTACTTTCTATCAAATATTCAAGTTGCTAAGTAATGAAATCAATCTGTTGTATTATGAAGAGTTGGAAAAAGTAGTTAAACGGACGATCAGTAGATGTCAGGTTGATTGAGAACTCTTTTTCCTCGAGTTGTATGAGTTGTCGAGATGTTCGATCCAACTCATTTGCTTCATGTTCTGTGACCTGAAGGCCAGGACTCGTGTACAAGTGAGACAAATATTACAGCCTGTGAGCACTCGAAATAGAAAATAGGAAAGACGAAAACTGCTGATGTTGGTTGTATGTTGTTTCTGCTTGTTCTGGTTTTCGGTTGAATACGAGTGTCATGCTTTGTTGCTTTGTTGCTTTCTCCATCCTTATTCCTTACTTTTGCTTCCTTGCATTTATGATGAGAAGAGAGAAAGAACCTATGTAGATCGTTTTCTTGTTGTATGGTTGTTTTTTTTCATATTTTGGTCTGTTGGTTCGTTGACAATTGTCGTGTTCTCTCTTCTTTTTTTTTCCGTGAAAATTCGTTTTCGTAGATTCCATGGTAAATTATGGCATTTGTAAAGGGAAAGAAAAATGCTTTTCTGTTGACTTTCACCTTGAACATTCTGCCAAGCAAAGTATTATGAAGGAAGGAGAGAATTAATTTTCACCCGATAAGAATATTTAACAGGTTGCGACTGAAGGATGGAAGAAAGTATCGTCCAATCACTCCATGGTAAAGTGTAATTGACTGTGAACACAATTCACCAGTGAAAAGGCGTTCAAGGTGATTGAATTTTTTTCCCCTTCCAAAAGCAAGTATATATATATATGTACATTATGTTGAATGACCGTTGGATCAAAAAGGGTTTCATCTTATGTAAATCACCAAGGTAAATCAGTCTTGAGCAATGATTGTTTCTTCCTCTGGTACAGGTTGTTCTTCTTCATACCCATGAAATAAAAGACAGTCACTTGCATCTTCAACTATTAACGATACTTGAGATTTGAATAATTGGACTTTTTGTCAGTCAAGTTGTATGATTTAATTTGATCGTAGGAGTCAATTTGAAATAAATTCAATTGGGTTTATTCAAGTGTGCCTTATGGCTAGTGTGTTGTTGTTACTGCGATTCATCTCATGACATCTATAAAAATCTTTTTCATCGAATTTGAGGTTTTCAACCAAGGAAAAGCCAATGAAAATCAATATGAATAGGCCAATAGGCCAATTTTACACATAATTTGATTGCTTGTTGAAGTAGAGAACTTTTGAAAAGTTTAAAATCCATTCAAAATGCAAGTGAAGCAAAAGAAAGCAACAAAAGAGATATAATCCAACGTGTATCAACTAGATAGCAAATTACTTGACAAAATGAACTTCAAATTGAGAAATAATACCAATTTATATTTGAGTTAACGAAAAACATTTCAAATATCTGATAACATTTTAAAGGTTGAAAACAAGTAAAATTGACTGAAGGCCGGTTCAATGAATACCAAATAGTTCCCTGATTGCACGAATCACTGGTTTGTCCATTCCATTCAATCGAACAGATTTACCCGAATAATTGAATCGTGAAATATTCGGCTGAAATGCTTCTCCCTAAATCAATAGTTGATGTTTCACGGCTGACACACACTGCATTGTTGATGCTTCACGTGGAATTGCTGATACCTTTACCTTATCTATCATTTGGACTTTTCATCTTTTTTTCTTCTTTCTATTTTTTTTCCTTTCATTTCGTTTTTCTCTTTTTCTTCATTTGTCCATCAGTTTGACTCTGTTTACTTCTTCGCTTGTCGGTCAGTTGTGGATTGTCAATTGCACATCGTCAATGGTCAAGCTGTCTTGGCGGTCTCTCACACTTCACAATCAAAGAGAATTTTCCCTTTAAAGGAAAAAAATGTGAAAAACAGAAATAAAGACTCGGGTGAAAGAAAAAGGAAGAACCAAATAGAAAGTAAAGGAAACAGCAAGGAATAAACAGATCAAATGGTTGCGCTTTCTCTCCGGTCAGTGGAATGGGAATCTGGTTAAAGGAAAAAAACAGAATCCAATTGCCTCAATAGCGAGAAAAAGTGAAATAAAAAGAAAAAGATAGAAAAAAAAACGGATCGTTCTTAGAGTAAAAGAAAATCTTTTTCTTTTCCCGGTCACTTTTTGTACTTTTCGCACATTTTTTTCTTCTTCTTTCCTTTTCACTACACAAATCGATTTTTCTATCAAGGTCGACTTGAGTTCACTTGTCTCCTAACTTGCTTTAGCTGTCGAGTTCTCAACCGTCATCTGCAGATTCTTATGGCTGTTGTAAAGTCTCGGACATCCATTTCATCTGGTTCCTGTAGTTCATCTTTGCCGAATCGACGGATAACACGGGATAATACGATGAACATGAAGAACACCTCGTGAACAAGTGAGTAGAGAAAGTGTTTCATGCACATCTCTTAAGTGATTGACAAACTTTCACTTGCCAAGAAGAAGAAGGAGAAAAGAATGAAGTAAGAATGAAGTAAGAATAGACAGGAAGCAGATTGTACAGATTGTACAGATTGTATAGATTGTTGGAAACAAAGTGCATCCATAAGTTTACTGAAGAGGTAATCATAAAGCTGACCAGTTAGCTCGAATATCCATTTGATCATCGGCAGTAGAGTGAAACCATCACAAATGTTCTCCTTCTTTTAGGTCCTTTGTTCATTCGTTACACATCCGTGGAAAATAGCATCTTGTGTAAGCTTTTACTGTCAATTACTTGCACTCAGACTGATTGTCATTTGCAAAATGAATCTGACCAAATTAATCCAAGCACTGTGTGTACCACTTGAAAGAGAACAAAAGACCGTGACAAGGACTTTAACAGGGAAAGTCACCGAACGTCATCACCACGACGTCAAATGACCATCAAATGACCAAGGACAATAACGTCAAGGAAAGACAAAGCGACAAGTTCACACTTTGATGTGATGCTCAAGTGTGACCATTTTACCCAAGATCATAGTGATTTTCAGCATCATATTTGTACATTGATATCTTCTCTGCTGCTTGTGTCAAATGATCGGCCAAATATTTACGCATAAATGATCATCCCATGCAAATGATGCAAGGGTCGAATGGTTCTGTCATTTGAAAGACCTTTTAAACTTATCCAGACAACAGTACAAATATCACAGCATGCATGGCCAAATTTTGCATCATAGTATTTTGGTGAAACAGTGCATTTGTTTAAAATTGAACGTTAGAACACTCGAGCAACTCGTTGATGGCTGTCTTTAACGTCTTTACGACACTTGGCAACCATTTTGACGATCTCGAGTACTGAGTTATCAGGGATAATAATTTTTCCTCCAAAATAATGAGAATTTTTCAACTCGGTATTTTTGGAAGAAGTCTTTTGTTTCTTTTTTACTTTTGATGACATTTTTCAACATTTCAAAGAGTAAATGAACGATAATGTGGCCGAAAAAGTGTACCATTAGAAAATTTTTTTCGAGAACCAGTTGTAACACAGTTCATTAAAGCAATACAACGTCAAGCTGAGGAGAAGATTTGTGTCATTTGTCTGTTGAACATTTTTCCTTTGTCACTATTGTCAAGATGGTCGAGTTGAGTTGAGTTGTGTTGAGTTGTCTTTCGACTTGAGCTGAGCTCAAGCAAGTCGAGTTCTTTCTCTACTTTGTTCGAGGAATAATTTCGCTTTACCGTTTTTTTTCTTTCCTAAGTAAATGGACTTTAGAATGAGTATTCCATCTTCTTTATCTTTATTCCTTTTACCCTTTCATCGTGAAATTGTTTTATTTTGTTGGACGCATGCGGTACTTTGTGACATTCGTAAGTCATGTTCATTGTACACATTGTACATTGTACAGCTTTCTCAATGCATAGTACAGACTATTAAAAGTATTTGCAGGAAATTATTTCCAGCTGACAGTAAGTGAATCTGTGTATCTGTGAACTTGCGAATTTGTAGATCGTAGGATTCATGAATGTGCTCAGTTCAACTCGTTGGGTCGATTGATGCTTCTTTCAATGCTTTAGCTGAGTACTTGTCCTCACTTGCAAAGTTGGTCGGTTGTTAGGTCGTTCGAATGATTGTTACATCGTCCTCCAAATAGTAGTGATAGTTGAATCGTCAATGTATCGAAATGTCGAACTGTCGGACTTTCGGATCGTTAGATTGTTCCATACTCAAACTGTTCATTATTTCACTGGAAGGTTCTTTGTCTCCCTCGCTGCAGACTACAAGTTACAGCAAGACCATCCAAATGAGAGGCAGAGAAAGAGAAAGAGAAAAAGAGTTTCCTTAATGGGCTCTTCTCCATCACCTCATTGGCTCAATGATACCACGAGACCAAGAAACTTGAGTCGAGTCAATTTGACTGAAATTGAGTAAAAGGTTCATTCAGGCATCGACGACTTTGCCGAGGGTAGAAATGTCTTTTCTCTCTGTTTTCTTTTCTCTTTTCTCTTTTCTCTTTCTCTTTTCTCTTTACTTTGATTTTTTTCCTTTTTCAGAATTTGTACTGAAATACTCACAAAACTACAAGTCAATGTTGAAATTTGCATTTGTTTGACCTCTATTTGGTCAGACATACACCAAGCAGGTGGAAGCTGGAAAGAAAAAAAATCACAAATGGAGAAATATAACAAATAGCTGGGGATAAAAAAAGAACGACAAATATAAAGAGAAAAGTAAAAAGAAAGAAATAAAGAAAAGAAGGAAAGTTTATTCTATTGATTACTCGAACATATTCTTTTATCCATTGGATGTTTGTATTCTTTTTGCTCCATTTTCTTTTGCTCAACTTTACCTTTTCATATTTTTTTTTTGTACCATTTTATCTTTATTTTTCCAGTGTTTACCCAGTGAAGCAAAGGATCCAGCATAGAATATAACTTGAAGGATGCGACGGATGTATCATGCGGCTAAATTCAATTTTAATCCTCCAACGATGTTGATTGTTGAGTGATCACGTGTACATGATGGTAACATTGGAGCATTTGTGTTTAGGATGTTGAATGGTTCTGTTTTCCTTTGTGTTGGAAAAAGGCGAACATGCGATACAAGAATACAAGAATATAAGAATACAAGAATACTAGAATACTAGAATACGATGAACACGAAAAATACGAGAATAGAAGAATAGTACAGAACACGCTCTTTCTTATTAAGACATCCACTTGCTTGACAATCGAGGAGCGAGAAGTCCTTCAGCAACAGTAAATACTCCTGTGTGCTATTACACAACAGAACTTCAGTACTTTTGTCCTCCATGTACTTGTATACTTGTCTTCAATACACAGCAACAGGACAAAAGAATGAGCAATGAAAGCTAACTAAGTGTCAAAACTCAACATGAAACCATCGACTTGTTGTATTATTGACCAAATTTACTGTGTACCAGTCGATGAATCGACCTGAAAGACTTTGACATCTTGCACCAGTCAATCTTTGGTCCTCACGTAATGTTCAATACCATCATCATCATCATCATCATCATTATCATCATCCTATCAAGTTGATTATTGCATTGTGAAGAGGTTTCATGATCGAGCGAATACTTTCTCAATGTATAGATAAAGATAAAGAGAAAACAGAAAGAAAAGAGAAAGAGAAAAAGAAAGAAAGCATAATTCGCTTGGCGTTTCTCGAGTGCCATGAAAGGTAAATTGCTTGCTCCATTAGCTCTATTTTCTTCAATATTTTTTCCCCCCATTTTTACGCTAATTATTCAGAACAACGTAAAAGTTCTATGATCTCGTAGTCTTATGATTAAGTATTTTAATAACATGTCAACTTGATGTCATCATGATGAAGAAAAAGATAAACTTTCTTGCAACAGTCAGCAAGTATTTTAATAAGTTGAAACTCTGTCACACACAGACACAAAGAAGAAGAAAAAGAATAAGAATCGGGTTTCCATTTAAGACATATTCATTTGGTAATTAGATAAAAAATATGATAGAACTTTTGTAAGTTGTATCGATTGCAAATCAAAGGCGACAAGAAAAATATGCATTTCAATGGAAATGAATATGGCAACTCGATCAACTCAAGCATCTACAACTTCCGTCCTTGGTGAAGTGTACACTTTGTTCATACTGTCAAAGAAGGAGATAAATGACAAAAAAAAGATACAAGATTGGTCTGGATGTATGACATGATAATTGTGAACAATGTTACATGTACAGTCACTCGATCTTATCAAGGTCGCATCAAATGACAGCCTCAAGCAAAAGAACATCGCACGAATTACCCTGACAAAGAATAAGAAGAAGAAGAAGAAAAAAAATAAAAGACAAAATATATTCATGTGTAATCCTAATGTGTCCAGTGAATTCGGCAAATGACTTGTGGACAAAACACTCCAAGTTGATCGATCTTTCCACTCAATGAACTGGTTTGCTGATTCAGCAAGTTTCATCAAACGACCAAATGATTCTTTTCTTTCACTTTCCACTAAAACAATTAGTTTACTTCCTTGTTGTTCTTTGGATATATATAAACTGACCAAAAGTAATATCCTCACAAACAAACAAATCAGTCTGTCAGTGTATTTGCTTTTAAACAATCAAAAAAAAACTTGAACAAATTTAAACTACACAAATTTAAAAGATCCAAGGACGATGGTGAAAAAAAACGAGTCAAATGGAATTTTTAACAGTTTCTCACCAAAGTTAAAACAATGCAATCTATTGTTAGCTGTTTAAATTTAATTGTCATTGAATAAACAAGTGAGTAAATGATTTGAGTAGAAACAACTTTTTATCCATATCGAATGTACTGATAAAATTGGCAGTTAGCAGTTAAAGGTCATTGCTACACATGACTGACTGACCAACAATTGTAACTGTACAAGTAAGAGAAAGAGAGTAAAAGAATGAAACAGAATGAAAAAGAGTAAAAGAATCGAAAAGAATCGAAGAGAAAGAAGAGTACACACAAGTAAAAGTGAAAAAAAGTAGATATTTTTTTCAATCAAACAAAATTGCAATCGATTTGTCTGTCCATTCGATTATTAGAATTTATGTTTCCGAAATACAAAGGAGTTTCCATTTGTGTGGAAATAATATAAAAATGTCTTCAACAGAGACACAAGCGATGTTTGAATGATCGCTTTTTTTTCTTTATCTTTTTTTTTGCTTTTTTGTTATTTTGGCTGCTCAACTTTTGGACTTTTGGACTTTCTTTCGACTTCGGCAATTGAAATGTGAATGAATTTGTGTGCAAGTCAAGCAATTACCCGCCGATTGACACTGAAGCATTTTTTTTGTTCAGTGAAAATGTGACAGTTGGCACAAAAGATCAATGATGAATGATTGGTTGATCGGTTTGTGTGATTACTGATCAGTAGCCACGAGTCACCAGTTACCAGTCACCAGTAACTGTAGAAATCAATGAACAGCAATCAGTCACAAAATTTCAGTGTCGAGTGGATGGATGGTTGATATCTCCTCCTTCTTCAAGTTAACCATGAGCTAAAAATACTGTCAACAGCTGTCACAAAAGGTTATCACTTGGTTAATTGTGAAGAAAAGTAGAAAAGTAGAAAAGTTTCTACTTTTACAACAAGTCACTTGAAGTCAAAAAGGTGAAATCAGTTAAATCTTTACAATCATTCATCAGTAATCGAATCAACAGGAAGAATGAACATACAAGGAGGAAGATCTAACATAAGTCACAGCAACACGTCTCTTCATCCTCATCTTCATCATTCATCATACGATGCAGACAACATGGCCATGTCAACAATGACCAATTATTCATCTAAAAGAATTCCACCTCAAGAAGAAAGTGTCCAAAGTAGTAAGAGAAAATTTCGAAAGAAGAAACAAATTGTACCAGTGACAACATCCATATCATGTCCATCATCATCTGTGATGTCCAGTGAATCGACATGTTCCTCAGCAACAGAAGAACCAGTCAATGGAGCAAAGACAACTGTTCCTCTCTTCAATACAATATATTTACCATCAACCAACAAATCATCCGTGATGAAGTATCAGAGAGAACCTTTTCTCCTGTCCACTTCGTATACAAGGGAAGAAGATGACAGACAAGTTACTACTACCTGTGGTCAAGACGATGTTCTTGTAACAAGTAACGTGTCATCTTTGCCCTTCAAAGGGTCAGAGGGTACATTTGGTACCAATGATCAGACAGATTCAACCATCGAAAGAGTCATCGATGAACATTGTGCCACTCCTTACATGGTGAACGAGCGTATTCGACCATCCGTTTGTCCAACTGATGCAAGTGAAGAACCTATCGATATAACACATAATTTACCCTCAACTGATGGTCAAATTGTCAATAAACATTCAACATTATCATTATCTTTTTGTCCCAATTCTCATCACTTCGACCATATCGATTATCCTTCTCATCCTTCTCATCCTACTCACTCTTCTCATTCTTCTCACTCTTCCCACCCTTCATCCCATCTCATCTGGACAATAGGATCAATAATTTATGCTCTATCTTTGGTGATAATCTCATCATTTTTCTATCTGCTCGACTTGACCAAAAAGACTCACGGCGTCCATCAAGTATTCAAGTAAGTTCCTCCTCAATCAGGCTTACTGTTCTTCCAAGGTTTTGCCTTTCTTTTCTTTTATTTCCTCTTCTCTTTCCTCAGGACTGTTCTAACTGAGGTAACCCTGGGCTGGTTATTTCGCAATCTCCTTTTCTATCGACTAATTTCCATTCAATTTGAGTCAATAAGCAGATGACACAAGTCCACTTATCACTTGGAAACACTTGTCTACTTTATTCTTAGCCCTTTCGGCCTTTTCTTTTATGTTGACTGGTTCTTTACAGGCCAGTAGCGCTAATCATTCCATTGGATACATTTACCATTTGCCATTTGCCATTTGCCATCCAACATTTACCATTTACCAATTCGAGCAGGCAGAATGCAGGATATACAATTAAGAGGAGGATGAAGATGGGAATCTTCGGTCAACTTGAGTTAACAAGAATGCCCGAGATCATCCAAATCAAATGAAATCCAATTACAGTGACTTATTTATTCCTCGGATGAACTATTTTATCGATCAATTGATCCACTTTTCCTTGTTTTCGTGTATTCTTGTATTTTTCTACTGTTGTCTCTGTGTGTTGCTACAAATGGACAAACAAGTGACCCAGTATTATCTGTTTCTTCTTCTTTTTTTGTTCTGGTTGTTGTTGTTGTTTCTCAATGTTTCTTTGTCCTTTCACTTGTTCTGGTTTGACAGTTGTCTTCTTTGCGTCGTTGGTTTCATCTGGTTGGCCTTTTTACATTGGGACATTCAACGATATAAACGCCAATTAATTACAAGTATTTGGTTGCAAGAAAATTCACCATCAAATCATCATTTAACTTCAAATAATTTGTCAAATTTTTCCCGAAAACAAAGTACTTTAACATCTTTGAGTACATCAAGTGATGTTGTTCGTTCTGTGCGTTCTTGTTCATATTCAAATGTATCTCGAAGACAATCAAATTTAAATTTACTCAACAAACGTAACAGTTGTGCATCTTGTTCATCTTGTGCATCTTCAGCAAAAGGTAAAACACTCCATCACTATGGCAACAGGTGTAATTACCTTATTCCCTCGGGTACAATCAAGAATGATTTTGTACCTACAACCAATCATCAAGAAAAGGAGTACTTTTTTCTCAAAGGAAGAAAATCTGGTTCATTTTACCTTAAGTGTGGAATGGCAGGTGAGTTACTCATTTTATTTACTTGTCTCTTCTTTGTCCTCAGTGTCTCTCATCGGTAAATACAGGTGTAAGCGAAGGGTTACGACCGACAAGTGACAACTTACTACTGTATTTTGTCAACTGTCAACAGAAATCACTCGACCAAAGCAAGAAACAGGAAAAATAGGATAGATAGAGAGAATATTAAAATGAAACTCATTACAAGTTTCATCTTATCAACATGCAATTACGATTCTGCTTGTTCACAGCACTACTCATTGTCCTTGTGCCGAAAGACCAGTGTACAGGAAAAGGGTTAAAGGAAGAGAGAAAGAGAAATAGAAAGAGAAATAGAATAGAATGAAGAACACAGAGTAACAGTAACACAGAGGAAGAGAGAAACATTGGAACAGAGGAAAGAGAGTTCCGACTGACACAAGTAAATATTTCCATGAGCGAAGAACAATTGGTTTAACTGACTCAAGGATAATTAGTAGCTGTGTTCTCTTCTTATCAGCTTGGAGGTGGATGGACAATCGATTGACCATCGTCGCAATCTTCATCTAGGGCAGGATGAAAGTTCTATTTCTTCTTATCTTGGAAATGTCTTGAGTGTTGTTTGTTTTTTGCCGTCTTCTACTCGTTCTTCTCTGTGTCGTGTTTTGTGTCTCGTGTCTTGTGTATCTTGCTGGGTGAAATAAGTGGTTCTTTTTCCTTTTTCCTTTTTTCCTTTTTTTTTCCTCTCTTCTTTCTTCTTATACAAATTCTTTCCCTGGCATGTGGTTAATGTTACTTTTCTCTGGCCTTTCGTGTCGTATTTACTGATCTGCTGATAGAAAAAGAAAGTGCATTCTCATCGCAAACCTGCTGACACTTCTGATACTCGTCAAGATGGATCAGCGAAAAGATATTGAGGCCAGTGTTTGTCTAATTTTTCATGTTACCCCGACAAATGGATGAACAATACTTTGTGAGTTTTTCTGCCTATCGGTAATGGACGATTCTTGTGATTCTTGTCATTCTTGTCATTCGCCACAGGAAATAAGCATAATCTAAGCTTTTTCTTTTCCTCCTTTTCTCTCTTCAAAAAAAAAAAGAAAGAATAAGTGTGACTAAGTGTAGTTATTCGTTATTTGCCGGGTAAATAAGTTTTTTTTCTTATTGTTTTGAGTACTTGTTGTCGATATGCCTCCTCCTGATGAGGCGCAAATCATCGAATGATCCAACTTTCCTTGACCAGTCAGAACTTCAGTTAGAACATCAGTCAAAGAGTATCAGTCATCGAGTGTGTCATTTTCTTTTGCTTGTATCTTCACTTGAGCAATGTCCTTACTGGTTCGAGGGGGAAAAAGGAAAGAGGAAAAAGAAATCACCAACTCACACAAAAGCAAGAGACAAGTGGCACATGAGCAGGCGACTCAATCAATGAAAATCCATCTCAGACTTTGCAACCTTTGAGACTTTGACGAAGGAAAAGAACCACCAACCAGGAAGCAGTAGACAACCTCTTCTTCCTTTTTTTTCTCCTTTTCTTCTATTCCTTCGATTTTGTCCTCTTTTGTCACATCAATTGACACATTCTCATTATCCGAAGAGGAAAGAAGAAGAAGAAGGAAAAACTTTCAACGCACAAACACGTGAATAGAATGGAAAATGATTATTTTATCATCATATACTTGTTAGGAAAAAAAATGAGAATGAAAAAACCTTATTTCACTATCATCTAAAACTTCAAGAGTATTTTCCTTTTTTCCTTTTAATTTTACACCCATTTTCAACATCATTATTCATCCTAGCATCATACGTTTTTTTCTTCTTTCTTTTCTTTATCTTTTTTTATGAACATGTAACGGGTGAATGTGTTTGAAAAATTATTTACGTCAGCTTTTTGCTTTGGACACATAATTCATGAAGGATTACGCGCCGGTCATCAGATATATTATTTAGCAGCATTAAGTTCATCCACGTCGATAGTTACTTTGTCGGGTAACGTTGATGTCGTCAGGCAATTAACAACTCCTTCATCCATTTTGTCCATGGCTAACGTATCTTTATCATCATCATCATCTAAATCTTCGGACAATAATGTTGCTTCTGATGTGGGTTCCAATCAAACAACCAATCAATGTTTTGATGTTGCATCCCTCATTTTACACCTGATTCGACCATTTTTCTCTTTTTATCAATTATTCATGCTTTTTAAATACTCCAACCTTATCATCAACAAAAATCGTAAATTAGCATCATTCGCATTGATGCATTTGATCGGTACTTCAATCAACTTTTGGTTTGGTACCATCGTAGATGATGCCATCGACTTTTACATTTTGCATCATGCGCATGTTGATTTGCTTAATTCACCAGGTCACAATGATTTGTCTGGAATTATTGAATCAACTACACTTCCTTGGCTAATGAATGAGGATACACAAAATTCATCAAATACCATCGGTAAGGATGAAGGGGAAAAAATGTTTGCCGAAGAATCAATAAAACAAGTTATGTTGGATGATGATGATGGAAGATTATTCAACCACTCATCCAAATGGAAATCGTTGCCTGTAGAAAGGTTAAAAAAAAGAAAAAGGTGGATGAGTGAACAATATGATACCACGGATACCAACAATCGTCATTTACTCCTTGATCAAAGATACTCAACTGGACAAAAGGTTTATGTGGTGAATCGGTTGAACGATAAACCACGTCAAAGGAACAATTCTTTGCTCCTGCAAATGCCATTACAAATCATCGTTAATTCTACATCAAGCAGTGAGATTATTCAGACTATGAATAACCCATCCAACAGTACAATGAATCTCGTCAAGCAGAACGACAAGTCGTTCCATCGTCGTCCAGTCATTGTCAATGAATCTCACATGACAAAATCAAAAAAGACATTCGATATTGATGGTCAATCAGTTCAAAGGAGAAATCCAAGCGAGAAGACAATAATGACTCCATGGTCAAGTGAATTATCCGAAGACTATTGGACCAATCGTGAGGATAAGATAAAAGGTGATGCTTCGGATGTCATATCTAACACCGTTGGACCTTTGCCTGATGAAGAGACTACTGAAGTTACATCCATTAAAGATGATTCACTTGGTAACAATGATCAAGTTATGGCCATGATAGGTGCATCTAATGACACATTTGCATCACCAAGCATATCAACTTCACTTAAATGTACGGGGTCACTTCCTATGGTATTAACTTCTTCCAAAATATTTCCTTACATGTATCCATTTTCGATAGAATTTTACCTGTGTTTAGCATTTTTTTGGTTCATCATGTGGTCTCACATTGGTCATCAATCGCAAGGAAATGAATCACTTTTGAGAGAAGATCATCAGTCCATCAATTTGATTCCCATGCCTGACATTTCATCTTCCAGTAATTTTGGTCAAGATAGAAGTCGCAGCAATTCAAATAATACAAACTGGTCGCTTAATTCGTCGTCGCAATTACACCTGATGACAGACAGTGCAATCAAGAATACAGGTAATTGTATGCAGGGAAAATCCAATTCCGTTGACTCCAGGAGAGATGTGACCGAAAGTGCTTCTGGCATAATTTACCAAATCAATAGACCTAGTCACTCTCATGTTTCCAAGAAATATTCTATTGGTTGTCAATCTTCTTGTGTCCAATCCAATGGTGATGCTCTTATATCAGTCAATAACTTTCAAAGGAGACTTTGCACTTCAAATGCATCCACAAGCGATTTAATGTCTGATTCTGGTTTGACATCGAGCATTGTCATTACTGCTGACTGTCATTCAGCATCTAAAGGTCTCTTTGGAGGATTCTTTATTCTCATTCTGTCTTTGGTTCTACTTATTTTATTCTTTTTTGCTACCAATTCATCATCATCATCATCATCATCATCCACTGAGTCATTTTCATCCAATACTTCACCCAACCTCGATGCTACCATCCAAACAATACTTGCTTTGTACATTTTTCACAGTCAAGAGGTCATCCTCAATGGAATCATCTTGCTTGGTATCATCTATTGCTACTACATCTTCAGTAATAAATTGATCCTCAACTCTGACCGAACAGGTGATACAACAATCCACTCAAGGCTCCACTCGATACACTTGAAAATTGATTCTTTCCTGTTGATCCTTCCAATTCCGTTCTATTTTTTGTCAACTGCTTTGTCTGTTGCATCAGAAATAGCGATCAATCCAAATTGGATTCGTATATTCACCTTGTGTTTGACTACTTTTTCTATTATTTTACAAAGTATTTTTATAATCGATGCATTTGATCGTCGATTGACAGTTGATTCTATCGATCGAAATAGTAAACCTGGTAGAGAAGTCATCACATTGTTGATAATAACTAATGTAACTTCATGGATTGTTTATACATTTCAATTTAAAGCAGTTGAAACACTTTTTTTTACCAACGAAGCTACTTATTACGGTTCAACAACTGCATTTGTTTTATCGCATGCAACTTTACCTTTGATGTTGTTTTACAAATTTCATGCATCAGTTTGTTTAGCTGAAATTTGGAAAAATGCTTACTCTCATCCTCCGGCGAGTAAATCAGAGTACCGATGCATCGAGTGAACTTTTTTCAACTTTCCTTTTCACATCCTCTTTTTTTTACATTGAATTAAATTAAACAAAGTCATTTCATGGGTACAATTGAAATAAGTTAACTTACATTATACTCAATAAAAATACTCAAAATAACATTTATATCAATTTGGTTTATTTGACATTGTCAAAATTTGGTCTTTCAAATGATTTGCTGGAAAAGCACTGGATTACATAATACATGAGATTGAGATCGAGAAATGTTTGCGTCACTATCAATGAAAATGTTGGCTTAATGATAAAATGAGGAAATAATTCAATTTAATGGAAAGGTGTGACAGTGATGATGTTGTTGTTGCTGTTGTTGTTGTGAGTTCTGACGACTGACAAAGTCGTGATGTTGAATTAAATGCCTTTTGAGAGTCCTTCGCAGTTTTTTGGAGTCGTCAACCCAAAGAACATTCACAATCCTCCATCGAGTCATTCTGTACCAGATGAAGGGTGAGGATGGGTCGTTGGATTTGCCGCTGGAATTGGAGTCGAAGTCGAACTTGATTGATGTTCTTCATCGACTGCTGGAACTGCACTATTTGATCGACTGTTTGTAATATTCACACCATGTCCAGTTTGTCCAGTTTGTCCAGTTTGTCCAGTTTGTCCACTATTGCCGCTGTTTACATTGTTAACACTGTCCATCACAGACTGATTTTGACTCGGATGGATACGCTTGACTTCATTGTGCATTTTGTTGAGCCTACTTTCGAACTCGCGTCTTTTGGCAGACAGAACTTTTTCTTTTTCTTGAGCCAATTTGACTTTTTCTTCTTCGAACTTGGATTGAAGTTCACTTTGTCTTTTTTCAAGGAGAGAAGAAAATCTTTGTCTTTCAGCAACTGCAGTGTCAATAAGTCTTTGTTGAAGTTCTCTCTTTATACGAGCCAGTTCATTTTTATCCTTGTGTTTTTTTCCCAAAAAATTGAGATCTTCTTTGTTCTGGTTCTCCAGTCGTTTCATGAGAGAAGCAACTTCCTGATCATGAAGTGATTGTAGATGATTCAATTGGTTGCTCTGAGAATTGGCCATAACTTTACTCAGTGTAGAATAGTAAGTTTCATGATGCTTTTCGAACAAAGCCATTTCACTGTTTATTTGGTCTTTGATGAGACAGATGAGACTTTCTTCGCTATTTCTGTAAAAGTCTTCAAGCTGAAAGGAAATAAATTCAATGGCAAATAGTTCAATTGAAAGTGAAAAGTTACTCGTGTGACAAAGAGTCAATTACCTTGTTTTGCTGATCTTGAAGAGCAGAAGCCAAGTCCAATTCTGACCTACGTTTATTGAGTCCCCTGTGAAAAGAAGGTACAGATGACACTAAGAATTGTAATGATTGTCTTCTACGTCTGACTGCGCTCGAACTGACTGTGACAATTGCCTTGGCGATTGTTCCAACAGCCAGAGGTGAAGATGAACTTGTCAGTGCACCTTCATCAGGTTGTCTTTCGGTGTTGGTGTTAAGGGTATTTTTGTTATCACTTTGAACTTGTTGACAAGGAAAATAGTTGATCGTTTCATTTGACTGTTTGCTTGTTTCATTCAACACATCACCACTACTACAGCTAACAGTTCTTCCCATATCACATAATTTGTAATCAACAGTAGAACAAGATGATGCAGGTCGTGAGGTTGAGGAGGAAAGGATGAAACTACTACTGTAGTGACATGAATCTACTGAATGGCCTAACTTTCCCTTTTCATTGACAAAAGAACTCGAGGAAACAGTTGAAGGAACAGTCGAGGAAAAATTGACAGGAGCATCTTTGGGGTCACAAAATTTGCTCGTATCACTGCTCGAAGGCAATCAACATGACATATTAGTGTATTCCAAATGATATGTTGAACATTAAAAGGGTTATATTGTTATTAGTCAATTGTCAATGCAAGTATTATTATTTAGTATGTGAGTCAAGTTCATTTAAACCAGTCCAGGTATCAGCGTAGGAGAATTGAATTTGTTCAACCGACGGAGAGAAGTTAATTCCCAAAGATTAACCAGTTAAGTATTAGAAAAGAAGAGAAATCGATGAAAAGGAAAACAGATAAACATTTTCATTACATTCTGCACATGACCATGAGGGTTAGAACCACATCAGAGGGAAAAGAGAAGCAGCAAAATAGAACATCAAGCAACTGCTGAAAGAAGAAAACAACGTAAAAGAACCAGCCAACGATTCTTTCAGTATCATCATCAACATCAGCAGCATCAGAAGCAGCAAAATCATCATTACCATCACCATCATCATCATCATCATCATCATCATCATCATCATCATTTGTACACCTGAATACATTTCTATGCACACAGACAAATGTAAACATCGAAACATGTAAACAATTAGCCGAGCAAAGAGAGTAAAGAAAGAGAAACAGTTACACAGTATGCAAAAACAACAAGGCAAGTGCAAATTAATGTGTACAAACATGATAAGTATCGATTTTACGAACCACAAAAATGACAACAAGTGAATTTTGTAACCAAATAACTGACAAAAGCAGTAAAAATGATAAATTTAACACATAATTAAAATCGATGATGATGGATGTTAGATTGATAATTAGTTAAAAAAATAGAAGTGTTAATTGAAATGATAATTTGTCTACATCACAAGGGAAAGATTGAAGTAAAGAGGATTTTTCACACAACACAACACGTAGACATTGTTTAGCTGTGCTATTAAGTGAAAAAGATGTGAAAAGTGAAAAAGCAACAACAACAACAACAACAACAACAGTAAAAGTAACAGTAATAGAGGTAACAGAGGGAAAAAATAGAAAAAAAAATACAAAAATAACAAGTTGTTTGTGCCGGAAGCAAACATTCTTCATATACATGTGATAACAAAGGGAAGAAGAAAAATAAGGATGAAATTGTGCCACAAGCACAAGCAGATTCTTTGTCAGGTGAATTTGCATGTTACAGCTAAACAGCTAACAACAGCTAACAACAGCCAACAAGTTCGATATGTCGCACACCTTTGTCACACCAGTTTAAATAAATGGTAAAATAGTGTAAGATTTGAACAACAGAGAGTGAAAAATAAAATAAAAAAAATGTTAAAAAAAAAGATGCTAAAGGTAAAAAATAAAAGTAACCTAAAAGTGATGAGGAAAGGAGAAAAAAAATGACAACAACAACACAAAGTGAAAGAGAAGAAAAGTACCGATTGGCAAGATGAATAAATAAAGTGTCACACAGCGGACATGAATAACATGCTGAAGAAGTAAAAGAGTACACAAGAGGGACGTTAAATCAACCAAATGGCCAAATGGTTAATGGTGAACGGTTAAAAAGTAAACTGGTGAAACATTGAAATAGCCAAATGACAAAATAGGGAAAATAGCAAAATAGCAAAATATAACAAAGTACAGCGGAAAGGAAAATGGTTGAAATGGTTGAAAATGGTTCATAGGAAATGGTGTCTAAAGGCAAAAGTGGCGACTCACCTTGAATCGATAAAAGATGCGGAGGTGGATGCAGCAGAAGAAGCAGCGGGTGAAGTGGATGAAGATGCACTGATAAAATTTCCTGACATCGGATTCTTCGATGCACACTTTTTGCTCACTAACGCTGTTTGCTGTTTTATTATCTTGCCTTCTTTACTAGTGATAGAATTTATTTCTTTTTCTCTTATTTTTTCATGCTTCTTTTGTAGTAAATTCAATTCTTTTTCCATTTTAGCAGCGATTTTAGAGACAGATTTGTTCTCCTTCAACTTGTCAATTGATTCAGGTGTCAATTTAGCTTCGTCAGATTCTAAGAGTGAAGTTGCACTTCGAAGTGCATTGGAAGAATCAACATTAGTTTCATCGGAAAGAGAGCGAAGTGATTTGTTTATCTTAGACATGGAAAAAGTATCTTGACGGATGAGAGGAGGATGAGGATGAGGATTAGAAGGTCCTGAAGGTCCTGACGATGGAGTACTAGGCGATGAAGCAGGTACACCACCAGAACTGGATACATTTGCTTGGACATTTATCACATTAATGCTGCTGCTGGTTTCACCTGAACTTGAGATGACAGGTGAAACATTAACTCCACCAGTAACTTGGGTGACATTTGATGCGTCGATTGAACATTGTCCTACAAGGTCAATTCAAGTATAAGTGAAAGTGTCAGTAAATTAGTCATGTTGATGGTTATTTTTATCTTTTATATATATCCATCAAGTCCATCAATGTTTATGTGAATGTGATGATGAAAAATTGTACTCACCTGCAATTTGGACTGGAGGATTTGTGAGCTCGACAACAGTTGATTCTTGCCTTTTAAGTGCACTTCCTAATTTACTTGTCATTCTACTGGTCAAAGTTGACTCACCGACAGTTGAAGTTGACGTGGCAACTGTTTCGTTAGCTGCATCAGTAGAATAAACTTCTAACTGTTTTCCTCTTTTTTCAGACATTGATTGATAGGCAATAGGATTTGCTAGTGCATCAGCGATGTCCGAAAATTCATCCGGTACGTAATCTTTCACTGTGATATGAACAAACAACGATGGTAACATGAGAGGTTGACCAGATTCATTTCGAAGTGTGACATGTCGATAACCAGGTTTCAATCCAACAACAGGAACTATACGATGACCAATAAATTTTCCTGATTCTTCATAAGCAGCAAATCGAATACAAGCTAATTCAGGAAGGACAACTTTTTTAAATTGAAATGCTTCTTCATTATAAATAGGATTCAATCCATTATTGGCAATAGTTTTTGTGCGTTTTCTTCGAACTGTATCAGCAGGTAAACCAAACATATCAACTTCAACATATGTACCAGTTTTCTTTTCAGTAAGAAATTGTCCTGAAATAACTCGAACACTAACAGTTCCAGCAATAATTCCATCAACTGTCGATTCGGTAAATGGATCAAATTTAAGTCGATCAGCTCGACGCATAAAGTCAGGTTTAGGAAGGTAACCACAACGACCATTATATTCGAATATTCCTAAATTTAGTTGCATACCGAGATCTTCAAGTTTAAAATGTAATATTTTTGTTTCCCGTTCAACATTTAAAGTTCCAAACAAATCCATTGAAAACCACCAAAAGTCACAAAAGTATGCAGCAAATGTCAAGAACATTATGAATTAGTAAATAGTAGTAAAATTATTTCTCGTCAGTCATTTCATTCACCACCACAACGATGAAGTGAACATTCAAATCAGTGAATCTATCGGTTAATTAACTTGTACCAAATGGATATTAATCATTTTACCCCCAAAAAAAAGTGAGTGAAAAGAATAACAGTTGGATTCTACGAGGGCCCTTGAATACTAATTTCAGCTGATTAAATTTTCACTAGAGAATAAAAAAAAATCCGACAACTTTGGGCCAACCAGGAATTAATTAAGAACTGAGTGAGTAGTTAGTTGTGAGTTGTGGGCGATGAGTATTGAATAGTTGTAAGAGGTAACTAGCTAACAGTTAGACTGGGTAAAAGAAGGAAAAAAAATAATGACAACTTTGAAAGACAGAAAAGAGGGAAAAAACAACTCATCGGCTTGTCAGATGATGGGCTACAAATTAAAAAAACAAATGAGCTGACAGACGTGCAAAAAAATCAGATGAACCAGAAAAGACAATAACAGTGAAAGTGCTATTTGTCAGAGGTGGATTAAGACACCCAAGAAGAAAAAGAGAGAGAGAGAGAGAGAGAAGAGATGGAGATAACAGGAGGAAAGAGACAAAAAGAGGCAGGAGAGGAAGAAAGAGTTGATGGAGTAGTCGAGTGTATCGAATAAGGCAAAAGATCCAGTTGACTTGTGGCAAGACGAATAAGGTCGTTTGCAAAGGTTTTTCTTCTTTGCCTTATTGTATTTGCAGCGACTCTTTTTGTCCTTCGCTTTAGGCTAGCATTTTGTCAGTCTTGACGAAGGGTAAAGAAGAAGAAGAAGTGCCAAATCGACTGTCGGGTGCTGCTTCCACTACCGCTGCTAGTAGTACTGGTTGTACTCTTTCTACTGGTTCTACTGGTTCTACTTGTACTTTTACTTTTACTTTTACTCCGACTACTCCAACTGTGCTTACTTCTCCGACTTATCCAAGCACTCGGAACACTCTAACTCCGCTCCGAAAGCATGACAAGTTGCATGCTCACATCTCACATCTTTCACTACTCGACAGTGTACACTGTTCTCAACTGCAGGTCTTGAACACTCGAAGACCAGACAAATAGACAAGTGCACGAGTACAGTAAATCAAAAGTCCAACTTGGTGTCCACTCGGTAAGTTAGAACTATCAATGGTCCAACAAATTTTTTTTCCTTCTTTTTGATCTACAGGAAGATCGAAATATCGGTACCAAGTTCTTTTTGGATAAAGAGAGAAAAACATTTTTCTCACTGACAAAGAAAGAAAGAAAGAAACGTGACAGACCAAAGATATCACCAATGTTACCACCATAAAAAGTGAAATTGTAAAGCCAAAAGATGACAAATACAACATCGCCTGGGAAGTATTGCAAAAGAAGGGAAAACGTGCAAAAAGATTTATCCAACAGGATGTGTCGCCAATTGTAACAAAAGTACTACGAAAAGTAGACCGGACACAAAATTGACCCGTTGAATGAACAAAAGTTTACTTTGACAATTTTGTTATGTGATTTTCCTCTTTTTCCTCTTTTCAATTATTCACATTGAAAGTTTAAAAAATTATTGATTTTTTGACCGTCAGGCTGTTATAAAATTTGCATACTCACACAAAATTGAATATAAAATTAAATTAGTCAACTCACCTAGAGTTTGAAAGTTGAGGGCAACCATTTGACAACCTGCATTCCAAAAAACTTGGGGCATGTAATTTGAAGAATCGACTCGAGTTCCTTTTGGATAAATTCGACTTAACTGACGTTTGTTGAAGCTGTATAGAAGAATTAAAGACAATTATATAATGTAAGTGTGTTCAAATACAAATGAAACAGTTGACAGGTGAACAATTACAACAAAGAATTACAGTGTGATGTCATCAGGATTATCATGGACAACAAGGTGATGTGAAAAGGAGAAGAAGAAGGAAAAGTTAACGTTGATAAATGAGATTAGTAAAAATGTCCAAGTAATATAATTTCAAAGTAAAAGGAGAGTTAAATCCAAGCAACCGATTTAACCATGTGAAGAAAATAAATAAATACCAAGTTGGATCATTTGAAAAAAAAACATTAACCGTTGTCGTCAACCATTCACCAGTATGCAAATGAAAGTAAAAATAAAGTTTTGTAAGTTGAGATGTTAAAAGATTTACTCAACGATTGTCGATGAAAAAAAATGCAGACAAAGTTTAATACTCAAATTGTGAAAAAAACAAGTGGTGAACTTTTTTGCGAATTATTGGATCAATGAAAAGAGGATTTTAACCAACGATGCAAAATATAAAACAGATAAAGAAAGAAATTGCAATTGATAAGAAGGCTGAAACATTGGTCAAATAAATCAGTCAAATACATAATATTTTTTGTCACATTATCATCATGTCATTCGTTTTGAGGATGAGAGAATGAAAAATGAGATGAGAGACAACTCAACTGAACATTTAATGTCTTCAGCTTAGTTCTCTTCATTCTATGTTCGTGGTATTCATTCTATTTGCCCGATTGACCCAAAGTCCGATTAATTTTCAGTAATTGCATGATTAATTTTTCAATTCACTCGTACTTTTGCTAATGCCAGGAGAAAGCAGGACAAATAGTCAAAGAATGGGTTGGAAAATGTCCCTAAGAAACTATTTTGGGCTGAAATGTCAATTGAAAGACAGACAAAACCAAAAAGAGAACAGAGACAAAATGAATGTGAAAGTTAAAGTAAAAGAACCAGTACAAGTAAAAGCAAAAGAGAAAGCAAAAGAGAAAGCAAAGGAAAGGAAAGGAAAAGATCCTTCAAATATTCTCTCATCATGTCAACACGGCTAAAGTGACGAGTGTTGTGAGTTAACAAGTCTGTCCTGCCCATGTCATTACGCAAAACTATATACATATAGACTGAGGACAAGGACTTTTTGACTAACGATTGTAAGTGGCGAAGGAGAGTTGGAAGATACAAGAAGACAAGAACACAAGAAGACACACGAATACACGAGTACAATAGAAGGATTTTGCTGGGAGACTTGAATCAAGTAAACTTCCACTTGACCATATTGTCACAGTCACCTTACGATAACCTTACAAGGTGATCGTGAGTCACAGTTAACCAGGAAAAATGAACATTGCTCACACAAATCAGAAAGATGTTCAGCTAGAACCTGAGATCAAAGTGTCATTTGTTCAGCCGGTGGAAGTTGCGAATTGATAAAAAAAAGAAGAAGAAGATGAAAGTACATGTCATGCTACATGAGTTATCATGGTAAGCATCGACTTTTGACGTGAATAATTGTCATGAGTATCACTCGATGGTCTAAACAGGTGTACAGATATAAATAAAAATAAAAATAAAACGACGAGGACAAATGGAACAATAAAAAGTGTCTGAAAATACTGACAACCGTGTTGAAAAGTGTGCTGATGCAATAAAAAAACGTAAAAGAAGGCGTAGGACTTGGCAAGTTATCGTCATATGTTCATCTCTGATCTTTTCCACAATCGCATGATACATGAGATATAAAAAATGAATAAACAACCAAGTGGTAAGATTGAACAGAGAGATGTTGAGAGGAGAACAAATGATTAATCAAATTGAAATATCTTCAGCATTGGACATGTTTCACCTGAGACCAGTGTGAACAAAGAGTAAAGGGGGTGAACAGAACACTTTGGATACATTGAATACTTTGAATCCATTGACGACATCACAAACATCAACAACATGACAAACATAACAAATATCGATGGCATGAAGATATTTCCAAAGATTGCCATGTGTCATCGTGGTCTAAGTGTCTAAGTGTGCTCGAATGTTTTTCAGCATGTTTGTCTGGTGCGTGAGTGTGTTCTGTTCTGTTCTGTTCTCAATGTTCTGTGTGTTTGCCTGTTTGCCAATGCGTTGGTGTCATTTTTTCCTTTGTTCTCTCTCCAATCAATCGTACACCCACGTAAAGATGTTCTACTTAGCATACATTTTACGTCGTCATTTCATTTTCAACTAAACATTTTACGGTGGCCAGTAAACACTCAGGATAATTGGTTATGACCGTAATAACCTTTAAACTTAACAAAAGAATGTCACAAACAAAAGAAACACAGTAAGAGGAGTAAAGGGAGGAGAAACAAAAAAAAAGATGCGGATGGATGACCGATAAACTTACTTGACAAAGTCAACTGGACGTTCTTTCAGTAAACTTGTAGCTTGTGTTTCAACAAAGGATGAAATTTCGTACGAACGATTTTTTTCTGTTCAATCGATCAACCAACAACAAGATGAGTTTTTATCCCATTGAGTTTGGTCAGTGTTGTCGTTGTCGTTTTCGTTGTCGATGTTTTCATTGTTTTGTTTTGTTTTTGTTTTGTTGTTCAATATTGCGATAGAAAATTTGGTTAGGTTGGTTAGAACGTTTTTTTACCACATAAACAAAGAAAAAGTATAAAGAGAGAAAAAACAGAGAGAGAGGGAGAAAGAAAGAAAGAATAAAACAAATAACAATTAGATGCGTCGAATGAGAAAAGGAACAAGTGAGATTTGATTTAGCCAAATAAATGGTATTAGAGTGAGGAATAAATAGAATTGTACAATTGTACAATTGACTCAGTCAATGAGTGGACTTGCAAAGTAAGTTACCAAGTTAATTGAACAGGTGACAGGAGAGACTTGCCAGGGAAAATAGCTGGGGAAAATGCTTGTTCAGCTTGTTCTGCTTTGTCTACTTATTCGCCTTGTTCTACTTGTTCTAGTGCAAGTTGTTTCTTGTCCTACTTGTCAGTAGTCGAGCTTTAATCACCCGAAGTCACACGCATTCTCTTTACCCCTTCCAGCGCATGGTTGGCCTTACAAGTTGCCTGACTCGTTCTGTGCTTCTATCGATCAAAAAACCCAGACAAGATACAATTGCACGATTGAACAGTTCTACAACTGAGCCTTGTTCGATTTCTTCTTTTCTCTTTTCTCTTTTCCACTATTTTTCTCTTTCCTCTTTCTCTCACTCACTGTTTCTACTGTAGATCTACACAAAGTTAACCAATTGAACTATCACAATGTCCTAGTGTAAAGAACCACTAACATAGATTAAAACATTTGTTCTATGTGTTCAATGATTACAATATCAAAAATGACTGATCATTTTATATGTTAAAAAAGGCAAGTTAAACTCATCCTAACTTTCTCATTGGTAATTACACACAAATAAAAATGAAATGAACACATCATTGTCATCCTTATCAACATTGTCATCATTGAAATTGATCGAATCATCCGGAATTTTTCATTGACTAGCAACTTTTTCCTTTATTAGCTGCAAATGTTCTTTAAGTTGAGATCAATTGGTCAATTGACTGTTTTCTCTCTCTCTTTCTCTATGTCTGTTCTTTTGTCCTAAGCTGAATTTGTGCCTATGTTGACTCGTTGGTGGGTAATTTTGTTAATTCGAGTAAATGTTCGATCGTTCGATCACAGCGTCAAATTACCTCACGTTTCACCTCATAAAACACTGCTTCAGATTACCACACTTTACCGCTGATAACCTTTGTACTTTGAAGGAGAATTTAATGGAAATGGGAGTGGAAAAACATCTTACGTTTTTCGCCTCCTTCTTACGTGGTGGAAATTACTCTTTTTTCTTCTTTCTGTCTTTTACTCTTTCATTCTTTGTCTTTTTCTCTCTTTTTTCTCTTTTTCTCTATTCTTTGTTCGATTTTCTTATTTCCTTTTTCTTCCTTCTTGCCTGCCTGTTCTAAGGGTATTTTTACATATTCGCCCTAGCAAATCAAAGAAGGCGAAGAGTGCATAAAAATGTTCCGGATGAAATAACTTTACACACTGGCACAAGTATCAAAGATGAATGAATTGACCCTGGCATGTGGCACGAAGCATAAAGAAGTTCAACTGCTTGCGATTACCGATGCTGGTGAACTATAAAAACATTCACATTACAATGACACACAAAGGCAGGACAAATTAGACCTCAGGACAATCTATTCAACTCATAACAGGCAGCAAAGAACAAAGTTGCATATCAAAGCAGATAAGTGTTGACAGATATGTGTTTAATTAATTGACATTGACTGACTCAAGTAAATGGTAAATGGTAAAAAGGCAAATGTAAATGAAAATGAAAATGAAAATGAAAATAAATGAATGAATATGTAATGAAAAGGAATCAACTTACTCTCTGCATATTCAAAGGAATGGAAGCGAACAGGCTGAATGTACAGAACAAGAGCTGACATTTCTGCTCCTGGTTGAGTTTCTTTTAAATGGACAGTCGACTCGATTCCGATTGACGTGACTGTACTGGTGGTAGATATTTCATCACCAGATGTAACAATACCAGAAGTACTGGACATAATGTCACTTGTTACACCCGATGTTATTGCGTCATCATCTTCACCACTGGAGTCAGAGTCAACATCTTCGATGTCACACGAGGTTCCAGGGGTTACCATGGGTCCAGTCACAGTAGAACTTGCAATGGTCACTGGTCTATTCAAGTTGCAAGAGGCAGAAATTAACTGTGACTGCAGTCGACTTAACGAGGGCTCTTCACAATTTGAATCGTTTACTTGATTTGTCAAGTCTACACCTTCAATAATCCCTGAGGCAGTAGACTCTGCCACAGATGAGGGTAAAATCTTTTGTTGATGTTGTTGGTGTTGTTGATGTTGTGATAATAATTGTTGCTGTTGTTGCTGAGGGGTATTTTGTTGTTGTTGTTGTTGTTGTTGCTGTTGCTGTTGCTGTTGCTGTTGCATACTGGAAGAATATGAATGCTTTTCGGGTGTAGAAGATGATGAGGATGAATTAGCGGTAGAAGCGGCAGATGCCAAAGAGGTGACAGCAGTGGCTGCATAAGCTGCAGCTGTGAATGAAGAACCAGAACCAGTACTGGAACCACCACCAAGGCCAACCAAACTGCTTGGAGCCAGTGAACCATCGACAGTTTGACTTCCAGGCGATCTCACTTTTCGAGTGCGTCTGATATGATGTTTTTTCTTATTTTTGATTATTATCTTTCTCATTAATTGTTTAGGTGAGGGTAGAGAAACCCCAGGTTTGAGTGGATTACTCGGCAGTGGTTCTGTCAACAACATGTCACCAAATATTTTTCGACAGTAATTGGCTATTTTTGCTTGTTGCTTGGGTGAGCAGTGATTTTCAAAAGAAAGTACAACTGGAAAGTCTGAAGTTTTGAATGCAGCATCTGCTATTGCTTCGAGTACATCTTTAAGTACAATTTCAGTGACAACAGTAAAACCATGGGTGATGATAGGCTCTTCATCTGAATTACGACCATTCCAACAGTCAAGTTCTACACAACGACAGCCTGAAAGCAAAGCTTGTCTGTACATTTCGACACTAGACTTGCCGGTCAGTTGATGACCTGACAAGTAAGTATTATGCGATGAATTGATGAAATAGTGATTCAATGGCTGATCCATATCTGCATTGAGATCGATTTTCTCGTAATCAACAATGGTGCACTCTTCTGACATTAAGTAATTGGTGAAACCTTCTAGGGAAAGAAGAGACTTGTTCTTGTTGACTACACTCGGTTCGAACGTGTTGATGATGTCCTGACCTTTAGATCGATCGGCATAAGGATACAGGATTTCATTACGTCGTGGATCTCTTTGTTCCTTGTTTAAAAAGCTGACCAATTGATCGATGGTCATCAGTTTAGGACCAACACTATTAGATGAACTTTTGGAAGCTGTATGATGTTTGTTGAGTATGGATGAGCCGATTGAGGAAACAACTGATGATACTGAGGTACCATGATGTTTATGATGACCATGGCCATGATGATGATGATGATGATGATGATTGTGATGATATTTATGATCAGTGGAAGAATTCGCTTGGCAACAATTACCACTTGGTCCAAGTGTACCGGTAACATTTGAATTGGAATCAGGACAACAGGTACTGGAGGAATCAATGAGTGAATTAAATATATTTTCAATTTCATTTCGAGGAGATAAAACATTACGAAATGAGTTGAACAGTTCAAGAGTAAAAGTGTCACTTGGTATGAAGTCATTTTTTCCATTAGGTAAATTTACTGCTTCTAATGCTTTGTCAACTTTTTTCTTATCCTCTTTGGATGATGTGAACATTTTAACCACATTTTTAACTGCTATGTTACCTTTGGCATCGGACAGTAAATTTAAACGGGTGTAACATTTGGTCATAAAAGTATAGGGTGATGCGTTGATTGACAGTAAATTATGTGCCATTACAAGGATAGAATTTGTCCATTCAAGTGTTGTTTCCTTGTTGTTACAGCAAAAGTTAACATAATTAACATTGACGAAATCAGACCCATAAACAATGGTCAATGTTTTGTCCTCAAGGGCAATTGAATCAGGACCCATTGAAACTGAATCCTTTAACTTGCCATCACGAGGAGGTAATTTGGCTGATTTGCCGGTTCGGGCATCTCTAATGGAAGATATTTCGAGAAATTCAGTTTCATTGTTCTGATCAGTCCAGTGAAGGAAGAAACCATTGACGTCTACCTTGAGGGTAACTGGTGTTCCAAGGGTTGAATCGTCGTCCCATTTGATGAACTTGTATCCGTTAGACAAAAGTGATGGAACAGCAATTTGTTTTAGTTGCACAACATGAACACCAGCTTTTGCACTCGCCATGACACAACTTTTCAATTTTTATGACTGATCACTGTCACAAGGTTATCAGTGACTAACAAACCTTTTTTTCACTAAATAATATCAGCTTGACGAGGAATGATGAATTACATGGATACATAAAAACTGGAAAGACGGCAATCTAACACGGCGATATTTTCAGATTGACTGTGTACTTGTGTGTACTTATGTGTACTTAGTATTCTTCAATTCTTGTATTCTTGTCTCGTAGTCTTGTTGTCTTGTGGGTATTTTCATATAACAACCAGGCTGGAAAGTGTAATGTTTTGTTAAACCATGTATCAATAAAACCCTGTACACGATGATGACCGTCAGTAAAATGACGAGACAACTTGTCGAACAGTTGAAACAATTTGTCTTTTCTCTCAGAGCATTTAATCGTATCGATAAGTTTCACACTCCATGGTTGGTAGGTGATAACTGCTACTCAATGATGAAATGATCAATGTTATTGTTGTCACAGCTGCAAATGGTGACTGGGTGAGTTGCTGACTTTCTTCTTTACTTGTTTTTTTCTTCTTTTTTTCCTTTTATGCAGTTACTGATGATGGCGGTCCTGATCAAATACAAAAAGTCAAATCAACAGTGAGAAAAAATATATCTTGGTAGCTTGTAACAAAAAAAAAAGATGACAGGAAACTTTGAATTCAGTGAAAACATTTGTTTGAATGGAATAATCGATAGAAAAGTCGATGGAGAGGTTGTGAGAACTTTCTACTGAATGTGAGAAGCTGACAGGAAATCGCCGATCGAGAATAACTTCGAGAACAATCATTCACAAGTCACTGCAACCTTCACAAGTGCAGGTGCAAAGTGAATTACAAAAGTGAATCACTACATCGATTGGGCAAACAGTTGGAGGTGGAAAATTAATTGTTCTTAAGGAGTCAAACTGTTTAAAACGATCGGAGTCAATATGTATGACTTCCGATTATTTTACTGTTGAATGCTTTTTTCTTAATTGTCAACTTTTCTTTTATCCTTTTCTCTCTCTCTCCTCTTATGGTTGAATCAATTTTGCAAGTTTTTTCTTTTCGTGGTTACCAAGGTTAAGTCGAGTGCGTGACAATGACGGACTAATTTTCAATGCAAAATCTAGTTTGAAAATCTTCTCACTTCACCTTATGAATTATGATACACTGCAATAGAATTCACTTGTCAAAATAAATAAGAGGATCACATTAAGAATTTCGCCCTTTCAATTCATTCATCTCCAAGCACACACAATGGAATATTTTTTTTCACAATACAAGGTGAGTTGACTTGCAGACAAAATTTGACTCTTGTCATCTGTGTGTGTGTTTTTTTCTCCAAGTGAGAAATGTCTGTCATATCCGACTTGAAGTAAGGATAAAAATCAAACAACCTACCATTCGCCTTGTTCAAAGGGAGTGTACCTGTGTACTGTTTGTACTGTTTGTACACAAATGGACGGACAACCACTTGAAAGGATGACAGATAAGAAGAACAAGACAAAAGTTCTGAGAAGAAAAAAATTGCACTCACTTGTCTGATTCAGGTGAAGCACCTTGACACTTGTATTGCAAAGTTTAACATTAAAGATAATTTTTCAAAATCACTCGGAGTTGATATCAATTGACTTGTATCAATTTGATTTAACTTGCACAGGAAAGAGGGTGGATGAATGTAGATGTTGTTGTTGTTGTTGTTGTTGTTGTTGTTATTGTTGTTGCTTGTTATATTGTTGTTGCTTGCTATTTTTTAATGTTGCTGCAGAGGTTGATTGTGATCATGAGGTTGTTGCAGTTGCTATCAGCGTTAGTCAAGTAGTAGCAGATAAAAGGCTAAAAGAGACGAAAAGAAGAATGAACTGATCAACACTTGAAGAGTTAATGGTCATTCTCTCACAGGTGATGGACTGGATAAATTCCCAACTGCCCGAGAAAATGGAGAAACAGACCAGAAAGCAAGACAGCACAAGATAAAGGAATGAGAATGAAAAAAGAAAAATTACCTTTGCAGCCACTCGCATTGAAATTGGATGCTTCTGCCATTCCTCACATGGTGAGAATGGTCCTCACAGAATTCTCTCACCGTCTTTCACGATGGCTCACTAAACTGCAACTGCAATTGGAAGAATGACAAGGAAACAGCAGCCAGAGCGCAGAAGAAATCCAAACTCAACTGAGTTTGCTTCTTCAGTTCCAAGTTGAAACCAGCTGATTCTGCTCAGCGACATCGACATCTACAAGTTTATTGTGGCATTACTTGACAACACATTCATACCATTTCACTTGAATACTTTAATACTTTAATTTTACTTTATTCAATTACACACAACTATATCATCATGTAAAGGGTAAAAAAATATTATCACATCAAATTTCACCTTCTCCAATGACACCTTGGAGCACTATTTGATTGAAGGTACTTTCAAATTTGTCACTTGGATAATTATCAAGGGTAAATTCAAACCAGTCATCTCTTAAACATACTTCTTGTATATGAGATAAGTGTTGAAGAGATTTAATCTCAATGCATGATTCAATGAGGTATTTGAACGAGTTTCCCAAGATGATGCATTTTGTCAATCGATCGGGTGAATTGTTACATCGAATAAGTTTATCGTAAAAATGAGCATCCATATGAGGCATATAAAATAGTGTCTTCTGGTCGACTCTTCTTTCACATTGTTCATCGGTTTCAATTTTCCTAAAGAGATAAGTCTTATCAAGCAAGTCATATTCATTTTTCGTGATTATAGGATCATATGCATAACATTCGATCTTGGTATCCTGGTTTCTTTCGACTTTTTCTTTTAAACAACAAATCAAGGCCAATTGTGCTCTGGACTCAAAAGAACAAACTAGTGAGCCAAGTCCATAGCAAACAATCGATGAAATATTGTCGTTGCCCATGAATCGTTTTAAATTTCTAAAAACTGATTCAGCACACATATCAAGTTCATTTTTACATTCATGTATACAACTGATGACTCGGTTGAGAGATTTGTTGACAATTTCATCAGTACTAGACTGTCCTTGTAATCCCAGCAATCGAAGATCACTCAGCAATGGCTTCAAATCTGATTCAATGTTATTCATTTTGACGTTGGCATTTTTTGGTCGTTTCTTTTTCTTGTTACCACGATAAATTTGCCAATCTCCATTTTGTGGATTGAATTGGTCCATCTTCTTTACATAACAGTTATTGCAACATTGAGGATGATACTGGTTGACTCTTGCCCAAAAACCAGAATTTCACATTGCCAGTGATCACATGGCGAATGATATTTCCCGCTTGGCGGAGCCATATTTTTACGCTCACATTCCAAAAAGACAAAATTAGTTGAAATTGATTTCCTAGTTAAAAACTGTTGAGGTGATTGTATAATCCATTGCTGATCAGCCCAATGAGGACTATTAACAAGTGATTAAGTGTACTCTAATCGACTTAGAGTAATCCTTTGCTGGTCAGCAGATCAATTAAATATTTAATAGTTTATGTTAGCTCATATGTTTATTTAAATTTATGTTTATTTGATGAACAAGTAGCAGAATTGGGAAGAATCAGTGGTGGTGAGACATGCAAGCGACAGGCTATTTGATAAACTTTGTTGTCGACAATAAGGATTGGAGCTGAAGGATCAATTGATACATCATAAAATGTCTCAACTGGTTTCAATTATTTATGGTCGGCCAGAAATTAAAATGCACTTAATTTTGCATGTTGACCTGATCCCTGGACCGAGTTACTACTCAGTACTCGTAGTATCCAGTATCCAGTAGTCGTTTCGATACTCGGTACTGAAGACAAACAAATGAGAGTACGGAGAGTATTTCAATTCTTCTAACATTTCAAGAAAAAAACAAATCTATTCGAATTTTACTTTGCTAAAAATAATGTGTATTTGTTTGTTTTCCCAAAGGACTATCTTGTCCAGGGTAGCACTTGAACAGTTCATTCTTTCATTTAAGAATTGATCGCCTTTTTTCTACTTAGCTTCACTTGGATACTCGACAAATGCATGCTTAGCATTCACTGGGAAAAAAGTTGATTATTGAAATTTTTTCATCAATTTTCGTCTTTTGCGTCCATGAGAACTTGGTTACAACCCAAGTGAAAAAATCCGCCAGGGGGACGAGTATTGGAAGTCAGATGATCCTAGTGCAACCGGGTAAAGCTTGTCACATGTGCTCAAAACACTCTGCTTCACAATGACAAATCAAGTTTTAATTGGAGACGGACAAACCGTCATTCTACGTAAACTCTACGAACCTGATGAATTAAGGATGATTAAAATAACCAAGGATGGAACTTACAGTTTTTTTGGACAAAAAATATCTCTTGAACACTTCATTGGTTTACCTTTTGGATCGATCATTGAAATTGATCGAAGAAAAAAAATCCCCCAGAAAATTGATCTGAATGACGAACATTTCGATCAAATATTTCAATTGCACAATATAACTTCTTCAACTGAATCAGTATCTTTCAATTCTTCTTCCTCCAATAACGCAACTACAAATTCTTCACATACTGACGCTGATGATCAGCATGAATGTCTCACAAATTTCACTCCCAAAAATCGTGATAATAGGCATCTGATAGACGATCAAAAATCACAAAAACTATCAACTGATCAAATAGAGTTGATGAAGTCATCATCCGTTGATTCTAAAGAAATAGTTGACCAATTGATTGCCAATTCTGATACTTTTTCATCCAAAACTGCCTTTGCTCAAGCCAAGTATATCAAAAAGAAAAAAGAAAAGTACATTCTCTATTTACAATTAGTAAAACCATCTATAAGACTCATCACTCAATATTATTATGTTACTTCATCTTTTAAATCATTATCTCTACGTGTAGATTCTATTTCTCAAATTTTATCATCATTAAACGCTCAATCATCTGGTGTGTATATAATCCTTGATACTTCCATCGGTTTGCTAACTGCAGCACTCATTGAAAGAATACTTGGACAGCCTACGGATTTAGACATAACTGGCAAAGTGATTCAAACTTATACCGAGGCTGGTCCAGTCGCCAGTTGGCGAGAAGCAGTTGAAGCTCTCAATTACGACCAAGATTTAATCAAGAAAACTCTTCTTTCTCTTCCCTTTTCAAAAATATTTCAACTTTCCAAATCTGATCCGGGCAATTCGAATTTAAATGAAGAACCAGTGAGTGAGACTTCTTGTATGGAAATAGGTGAAGAGATATCCAAAGACGTGTCAGTCAATCAAGATCAAGCGAATGCAAAAAGACCCTTCAAACGTCGAATGGATAGTGATAAGAGGTATGATGAAGAGGAACAAGCTAAATGGCTTGAGAAAAAGAAGAAAAAACTCGAGCGCAAATCGATCAGAAAAGTCGAAGAAAGCGAGACAATGGAAATTCTAACATCAGATAAATTGACGAATGGATTCGTTCTCGTATCGCGTGGTAATTCAATCGAACCTATTGCCCACGTTCTACTAAAGTTTATTTGCAGTTCAGCACCTTTCGTAATTTATTCTCCCATCATGGCTCCACTGCTTGATGTGGCTGTATCACTAAAAAATCACGCAGTCAATATATCGATACATGAATCTTGGATGCGAAAGTACCAAGTTTTACCTGAAAGAACTCGACCGGAGATGTCAATGTCAGGATCAAGTGGATACATATTAACTGGCACGAAAATATTTACTAGCGGCAATTAATGTATGTTTATCATCTACAATTTTTGATCTACACAGAAACCAATTTGTCGTTAAGACGATGCTGAATGTACCAAGAGCCCAAAGATTAGCTTTGCGTGCATCACTTTTAAGTGCATAGTAAATCAAGCCAACTGCAACACCGGCATAGATACCATTCAATCCAGATGATCTTAAGCATGGCATTCGATCCAACTTGGACATTTTGCCTTTAAAAATTGTTGCCTAAAATGATTAAATTGAGTATTTTCATTCAAATTTTTGCACTAACTTGACTTACCGGTTTTAAACATCCATAACCTTCGTTGTCATCATCTTCGCTAGACATAGTGATAATAACTCAATCGTGCTTGAGTGATCAAGAGGAGTCATAGAGAGGATTCGCCAGGAGAGGTGAAAACGACTCGAACATTCGATTTTTCGACTTCCACCAACTGCCGTCTACCGTCAGTCGACTGCTGACTACCACCAGCAGTTGGGGGTGTATTTTTGGTCCCTCCGACCATCACCAGGACATCATCATTGACAATATATTTTAAAATAAGTGTCAATCCTTTTCGACAATCAGTGCATTTATAGCCGGCATTTAGTGTTGTACCCTATTAAACCTTCGGTGTATTTTTTCATATGATCAGCTGATCACCTGCAATTAACCTTTTTTTCACTTACCACCATCGTTCGAAACCAAGAAAAATTTAATTGTCCCTTTCAACCAGAATGAGTCAACGGACCGGCACACGAGATAGTCAAGATATTTTCACCGGTGAATCAATGTCAAATCCAATTCGAAACATCTCCGATCAGACCGGATCTCCTGGTCTTAATTCAATTTCATCTTCAGTTGAAATAGAAGTGTCCGGTGATTCAAATACCCGTCAATCTTTCACCCATTCTGATAGAACACCTTTATTGCGTCAACTAAGGTAGGTTTATCTTGAAATGTCATTGTAGAATATTTTTTAAAATTACTTATTATATTCTCACACTTATAATAGATTGTTTCAAGGTTTAAGTGGGGCCTCGACATCAACGCCATTTTCACCCAATGATTCGATTCAAATTGAAAATACAAGTTCACCATCAAGAACTCTCAACACTTTTTCAGGTGTCTTTACTCCTGTCTGTCTTTCTATGTTCAGTGCTATACTATTCCTACGCGTTGGTTACATAGTTGGACATTCTGGTCTCCTGTTAACCATGTTAGAGATGGTCTTAGCTTATTGCATCCTTTTCTTCACTGTATTATCCATTTGTGCCATTTCAACTAATGGTGCAGTGGAAGGTGGAGGTGCTTACTTTATGATATCGAGAGCATTAGGTCCCGAATTTGGTGGATCAATCGGTACACTGTTTTTCGTAGCTAATGTATTTTCGAGTGCATTGTACATCACTGGATGTGTTGAAGGGTTAATCACCAATTTTGGTCCTAATGGTTCAATTTCATCCAGTCTTGCTGCTGGTAAATGGTATTATTTTCTCTATGGCAGTGGACTCAATTTATTCAACTTACTCATTTGTTTAATTGGTTCAAGTGTCTTTGCCAAGACAACTGCTATTATATTCTTCACTGTCATGGGTTCAGCTTTAACTGTAGTTCTGAGTTTTTTATTTCAATCTTCCATGACAATTCCTGTTCCCCAAGAAAATCATTACTTGGGTAATGTAACGACATTGAATTACACTGGATTTTCCTGGGAAACATTCAAGCATAATATGCTACCTGATTTTGCCATTGATTACACAACTGGAAAAGTAACTTCATTTCCAATAGTCTTTGGTGTACTATTTTCTGGAGTCACTGGAATAATGGCTGGTGCAAACATGTCAGGTGAATTACAAGATCCGGGTAAATCGATACCTAAAGGCACATTATCTGCTGTGTCCTTTACATTTGGCACATACTTTTTACTTTTACTCCTTACATCCATGACATGTCCACGTAGTCTAATTCAGAATGCAAATTTATACATGCAATTAATCAACATATGGCCACCTTTTGTAGCTATTGGTATATTTGCTGCAACTTTATCAGCTGCATTATCTAATTTAATCGGCGCATCTCGAGTACTTGATGCACTTGCCAGGGATAAATTATATGGTGTACTCCTCAAATGGTTACCTGTCATCAACGGTAATCCCATTGGCGCGGTCATTGTAACTTGTTTGTTGGTTCAATTGGTCCTCATTATGAACTCACTCAATTTGATCGCCCAGATAACAGCAACTTTTTTCCTTTTTAGTTATTTTTCAATCAATCTGGCTTGTTTTGCTTTAACCTTGACATCTGCACCGAACTTCCGACCAACCTTCAAATACTTTTCCGTTTATACTTGTGCATTTGGTATGATCGGTTCGATAGGTATGATGTTGATGATCGACAGTATATATACTGCTTATGTTATCACCAGCTGTTTGCTTCTGGTGATAATGCTTCATTTCCGTTCACCTCCTGTAAGATGGGGTTCAATCAGTCAAGCTCTTATATTTCATCAAGTTAGAAAGTATCTTTTGTTACTTGACTCACGTAAAAGTCACGTCAAGTACTGGAGACCTCAGTTTCTTTTGATGGTGGCAAATCCACGATCATCCTTACCCTTGATCACATTTGCTAACGATCTCAAGAAATCTGGTCTTTACGTTCTTGGTCATGTGAAAATAGGAAACATGGATTCATACGAAATTGATCCGATGACCGAAGAATACGTTTTATGGCTTCAATTGGTCGATAAATTAAAGGTCAAAGCTTTCGTCGAGTTAACCATGGGTAATTCTATAAGAGACGGTTTACATCACTTGACTCGCTTGTCTGGATTAGGTGCAATGAAACCCAATACAATTTTACTTGGATTTTACGATGACAGTCCACCTGAAGATTTCTTTGCTCGAAATGCCCTATTTTACGATCTGGCAGAAACTGTAACACAGTATAATAATAAGAAATTCTCAGAACTTAGGGAGTCACATGAAGAACGAGCATTAACACGTGAAGAATACGTAGCGATGATTTATGATGGAATATTTCGCCTTCAGAAAAATGTTTGCATCGCCAGGAATTTTCATCTGCTTGAAAAGGTATGGCTAATATGATACTCGAAAGAAAAAAAAAGTTTAGTCGTAGGTTGTTGTTACTACTTATTTCTTCACAAATAGTCCAAGTTAACTCTTAAAATATTCAAGATGGATTACACTTGTACAATCCTCATTTCATTACATTTTATGGTTTGTCAATTGCTCATGTTTCTTTTCTTTTGCCTTTTAACAGGAGAAACTTAATGACTCTTCATCCCGATCACCCGCCTACATTGACATTTGGCCGATGAACTTCTTCTCTCCTTCTCTCAACTCTCTGGATAACTGTTGGCTGTTCATTATGCAATTAGCATGCATCCTCCATATGGTTCCCTCGTGGAAAAAAGCTTACCTCCGAGTTCTCATGTGTGTTGATTCCAAGACCAAAGATGCCAACCTTATTCAACTCAAGTGGCAACAAATGTTACAAATGTTGAGAATTGAAGCTGAAATTCAAGTTGTTGATTGGACAAGTGTTACATCTACACTTCTTGATCACAATTCTGGGAATAACCTTGTTGATTCAGGAATATCTGCAGATGATACTGGTGAATCAAAATCGGTGACAGAAATGTACCTTAAGAAAGTTAACTCGCTCATTCGTGAACACAGTTCAAGTACTGCAGTTACATTCTTGTACTTACCCACACCTTCTATTAAAAAAGCCGGTCGAAGATTGTACCTCAAGAGACTTGATTTAATGACAATCGATTTACCACCGACATTACTTGTTCATGGCATCAGTCCAGTCACCTCGACAACATTGTAAATTTTATATTTATAATTGTCTCTAGATTGAATAATTTTGTAAAGAGAATTGAAACAGTGGAATTTTATCTGATCCTTTTTCACTTTAACTTCCATGTAAATGGCTTTTCTTGCATCACATTTATATAGAAAATACATTTGTGATCAAATTATCAATTGAACCTTCGATGATGATGATACCGAATGGGATGAAATTGATGAAGGAATTATGACAAGTCGGACACTCAATCATTTGGTAGACTGGCGAAACTATTGAATGGTTAAAATATTGACGAATCACCGCACCTCACGCAATGGTATATAATTGATTGGCTTTTCAACGATAGAATAATCTTAGCATTTGAAAAGATCTGAAAAGAAAAAGAAGAAGAAGAAGAAGAAGAAGTCACCAAGAAACAAGCGAGTCCTGCATGTTCTTCAGGTTCTTGATGAACACATGAACTTTACATTTGTCGCTCTCTACGTCCCTTAAAGTACACACACACGCATGAAAATCACTGGATTCACTCGATTCACTCAATTCACTCTATGTTTGATGGAAAACACTTTACATTCCAAATCAGATGACACATTGTAAATTCACACCATAATACTAAATTATCCCAAAGTGTATTAACTCCAAAAGTTAATTTTGAATTAAAAAACCAAAATAACTTATAATTCTGATGAGCCCTTTTTATGATTATGACTTATGAACCTAACATGCCTGGAGGTTTTAAAAAGTTTGATGAGTTAAAAGTCCTCGTAAATTAATGGCCATAGCAATAGCAATAGACTGCACCTTAAACTGTCTGACTGACTGGTGAGTCGATTGACTCTCTAAACTTGAAGGCATTAAATATTGCTATGCTTTGTTAATGCACTAGAAATGTTGAAAGCTTACTGGCAGCTTCACAGTGCGTAGTTTGATTGTTTTCTTCTTCTTCTTCGTTCTTCTCGTCATCTTCATCCTCATCTTCATCCTCATCCTTCAACGTTCGGTGCCGACAGCAAGTTCGACTCGTACTCTTTACTTCTTTCTTTTTTTTCTTCTACCTTTTTACATTTGTGCCTCTCATTTATACCATTCATCTATCCTCCCTCAATTCTTCCATCAACTCTTCGTGTTGGACAATTGATACTTTTGAGTATAATTTTTACCTGCAAGGGTGAATTTAAAATTCTTTTACCCTCTCGCTGATGGTCAACGAGGGAATCGTGATTATTTCAATGTTGATGATCTTTACTCAACGTAGTCAAGTCACTTTTACCGTGTTGATAGATGCACTAACTAGTTGATAAATGTTGAGGAGTTGAGTGAAATCTTCTGTTTTTTCTTTCTTCCTCCCTCTTCAATAGATCAATCTTTCCATGCAGTCAACTTGGTGCATAGATTTTAACAATTTGAATTTTCATCATTGATTGTGATCATTAACCTGTTTCAATTAGCATATTTGGCGATTTCTCTTTGCCATGTGCAAATCATTAGTGAATTTATCTTGCACTTTGTAAACAACAAAGCAATGAATATTGGAAAATGTTGTAAAAGATGCAAAATAGCATTGCGGATGTTTTTTTGTGTGTGTTTATTTATGTTATTCGAGGTGACCCGACTTTGCAATGCGAGTAGCACTTGAATTCTCAAAAGGCTATCTGTGTAGGCGAATCGGGTGAGAAAAAGGTGAGCATGAAGAAAGAAAGAGAGAGATAGAAAGAGGAAAAACACATCCAGTCGAATGAGCCCAATGAGCAGAGTATGAGAAAGAACAGGGAGAGTTGAAACCAAGAGTTGGAAAGAAGAAAAAATTGGATAACTTGAGTCTCCTCTTTTGCCTCTTTTGCCTCTTTTGCCTTTCTTCTTGTCTTCCTCTCCACCAGCTGCTCGTGCAGCTGAAACTTGAATTTCATTTTGACTTGAACCGGGCTCTTTGACTTTGTGTTGAGTGTATTGACTGTTTCACTGCTTTTCACTGCTCAGTCTACCAGTTCCACTCATCCCAACTTGTTGTGTCTCTTGTTTCTCTTGTTTCTCCTGTTGTTCCGCAAGTCAGTCCACTCGTTCATCCAACTTTCTCTCTTCTTCAACCATCGACATTGATGAAAATCTTCTCCTTCTTCTTCTTCTTCTCCTACTTCACCATCCATGTGTACATTGTCAGCCTTACAAGTGAAAATATTTGATTTGCTTCAATCACTCGACACATCAGATCTCAATCTTTCACTTGCCAAATTAATATGACAGCATCGACTTTGGTTGAAACAGTTTCGATAAATTATGAAGATTTTACCGAAGGATTTCTCACCTGCAGTACCTGTTTATGTACATATGATGCAGGTGAACATTATCCTAAATTATTACACTGTTCTCATACTGTGTGTAAATCATGCCTTGAAAAAATAGCATCATTACCTGGTGTTGGTGAATCAGGTTCATTTCGTTGTCCAATATGTCGTGAAACAATTCCACTTCCAAGAGGTGGAATAATTACACTTCCACCATCTTTCTTGGTCAATCAACTGTTGGATTTAATGGCTCGTCAACGTCGAGAAGTAATTCCCAAATGTTCAACTCATGTAAATCAAGAATTACTTTTCTGTGAAACATGTGATATCGTTTTCTGTAATATTTGCACATCAGGTTGTCATTCAAACGTTTCAACAAACAACAAAAGCCAACAACAACAACAACAACAACAACAAAAATCAGGATTTCGTTTCAACAACAATAACAAAATTGCCAATGCAACAGAACATACAGTCATAACATTTTCCATTGCCATCAAAAGAATGTCCGAAATTCTTGTTTACCGAGGAACTCAATGTATGAATAAATTAGATGAAGCTCATGAAAATGTACAAAGAGAAATTCGTAAATTAGATCAAAATACTGAAAATTCACTTGAAGACATCAATCGAACATTTCAAGAAGTTATCAACATTGTTGATCGTCGACGACAAGAACTTCTTTCATTAGCTAAGAAAATTCGTCAAGATAAGCGTTCAACTTTAGAAGATCAACTGAAAGCAATTAAAAGTGAACAGTCAAAGTTAGAAAATGAGATTAATTCTCTACAAAATCAAGTTGAAGTCACTAACATAACAAAGAAGATTAATGATTTATATGAAAAGTTAGATTCTCTTAATACGATGTCTGAACCACGAGAAAATTGTTTTATTCGTTATGAATATTTACACAATGATGCAGTAGATAAAATTAACGGATCACTCAGTGAATTTGGAGTAATTAGAACATCTAAAACCTTTCCTTCATTGTGTACAGCATCACTATCTAAATGTTCAGCGAATTTGTCCTCAATTGCAACAATAACAACAGTCGATTATCATGGTAACAAACAAAGATTCGGAGGTGATCCGGTTACAGCTGAACTGACACACCTTGATGATGGTTGTAATGTCAATGTCCGAATCGTAGACAATGGAGATGGTTCTTATGCTGCTCATTTCATCCCTCCTAAAGGTGGACCTTATTCACTTAAGATAAACATCTTCGGCCGTCCAATTAGAACATATCCAATTGTCTTTGAAGTTTCTGATCATATTAATCCTCTGTGCATTTATGGATGTCGTGGTCCTGATACACATCAATTTAATCAACCTGTTGGTTTAACTGTTTCAAAAAAAACTGGACAAGTTTACATCCTCGACACCGGAAATGGAAGAATTAAAGTCCTTGCACAAAGTAATACCAATAATTCACCCTTTACCTTCATCAATCATATTGAAAATGAATTTTTATCCAATAAATCGGCGACAGGAATCGCACTTAATTGTAACGATTCATCACTTTTAATTTCCAACTGGAGAAGTAAATACATCACTGAAATTGAGTTAAATGGTAATTTCCTTCGAAACTTCACGCATAACCAATTTGTTGAACCCACACATTTGACAGTAAATTCAAAGGGTGAAATATTCGTCGTGGATAATGGTGCAAAGTGCATTTTCATATTTAGACAATCTGGAATAATTTCAAAAAAACTTATTGCATGTTCTTCATCTTTATCACCTGATGCACAGCACGAATGTGGTAAAGATGATAAAGATTGCAAAGATGATATCTTTCCATCAGATATTAAATCACAAAGTAAAAGCAAACATTCAACTGGTTCAACTAAGGATAATTTAACAATTTTACCAGGGACAAAATCATCATCATCATCTTATCATGTAATTAGTGTTGCCGATGTTGCTTTTGGTTTTATCGGTGCATTGGCTATTGGACCGAAAGATGAAATTATCATTGCCGATTCGGTTATACATATTTTATCATCAGATGGACAAATTATTCGCCAAATTACTTGCCAAGGAAGATGTCCTGGATCTTTCGGTGGTGTTGCCATCGATGATAAAGGACATTTGGTAGCTACATACGTTCAACGAAGTAAATCAGTTATTCAAGTATTCCAATTTGAAACTGGTAAACTTAAATTCAATATCAACAGCAGTCAAGCTAAACTAAAACGACCAACTTGTATTGCAACCACAAATGAATTTCATATAATCGTCGTTGACTTAGGCAATGACTGTATTAAGAAGTATCGATATTATTAAGAAACTTTTTTTATTTTATTTTCTTTTCATTATTATTTTCATTTTTTCATTTTTATTGTATACAGTGTTTCATCACAACATCCTTCAGGCAATTTCTGATTATTTTGAGTGATGCTTCTCATGTTGTTGATGATAATGATGATGAAGATGATGTTGATGTTGATGATGATGATGTTGCCAGTCAAACAATTAACCGATTGTTTAACAGAAATTGTTTTTCTTTTTAATTTGCACAAATATCTTATCCGCTTGATCTTGAGTGAGTTTTCTTAGTTCAGGCAAAATGTTTATTCAGTCTGGACGGAGGAAGAGAAAGAAGCAAAGGAAAGAGAAAAGAAAAGAAGAAAGAGGAAATAAGAAAAAAATAAGAAAATAAGAAAATAAGAAAATTAGAAAATAAGAAAATTGTAGAATAAGAAAAACATGACGATTCGTACTTGTCATGACTTGATTTGTCCATTCTCACTTGAACCTGGGGGCCAGTTGAAACTGAACGTGAAGAGAAGTAAAGAAACAAGTGAAGAGAGGAATATTTGTTACTTCCTTCTGCTTTCCTTCACTTTTATTGCCTTGGATCCTTCATCGAGTGATCACGTTGAAGAAATAAGAATAAATAAGAAGAAAGAGAAAAAGACGAGTTGATTCAAGTGACTCAAGTGACTCCAATGATTCAAATGGGATCAGGTAATCTCGACATTCGGCATACAAAGTCAGCCAAAAAGTCCTGAGGACCGACTAAAAGTAAAGAATAATTTCTTTTTTCTCCCTCAATGACTTTTTTCCTCCTTTTTTTCTTTTCGCTTCCTTTGCAAAGTGAAAAATAAATCGACACAAGTAAGCTAAAGACTAAGTAAGACTGATGATTCATCACAAGCAGAGATCACTTTTAATATATCTCGAAGATCGAGTAGCCTAATTTGGTACAAGAACAACCTGACAATCTTTAAAACAAGTGAAAGTTTATGCAACTGTTAATCATTAAATGGTTTTCCGTTTTTTTCATTTTTTTCACTTTAAAATGGGTTGAAAAATTAAATTTTTCACCCGAAGAAAGTTTTTTTTTCAATTAACCGGTAAAGATTTTTACTTTTGCGCTGAATCTGTCGTCTTTTTACCAATAACAACAACAACGTGACATTCTCACATACTTGAGCAGTTGAGAAGTTGAAAAGTTGAGAAGTTGTCTATTTGAGTAATTGACTGTTCGTCCAGTTCAATGCAAACTTCAAAATGTTGAGTTTGGAGAGTTGAGAGAGAATGTAAAACTCACAGAGTGTAGAATGAGTTTAGAATGAGTGTAGAATGCGGGATGCTCTTACTTTGATTGGTCTGATGTGAGCAGTTAATTGCCCATTCAACTTGGCAACTTTCAAAAATTTATCAATTGATGACATAGTTTGCAGCAGTTGAAATGACTGACTGACTGATTCAAGTCAAATCCTGCCTCAACCAAAGTCGGCAATTTCGTTTGTTTGCTAATCAACTCGGACATCTGATGACCAGTAGGACCAGTAGGAAGTTGGACATCGTGAGAATTTGCTTCCTGTTTTCCTGCTTTTGTCGTTGTCCATTTGTTTTTATTTATTTTTCCTCTTCCTCACAGTTACCTGGAGAAGGTGTGTGTGTTTGTTGTGTTATCTTGAGTATTCTTAAATTTTTAATTCTTCATTCTTAATTCTTAATTCTTTATTCTTTTTGCCACACATTTTCTATATCAACAAGAATGTATATATTTTTTTTTCCTTTATTTTTGTGTGAAAATGTGTGTGAAGTTTGTTCTTCTCTTTCTCACTTGTAAATGAGATGAAAGCACCTGTTGGTTCGAATACACATCCAACCCACTTGTCTTGTGTTCAGCTGCTTACATATTTCTCCATTTCTTTATTTTTCTTCTTCTTCATCATTTTACACTCGACAGAATATGAGGGACGTGAAATCTCTTTTCATCTATTCGCCTCTCATCTTTCTTCTTCTTCTTCTTCTTCTTGTGATGTGCTCAAGTTTCAATAAATAAAATCAACCAAAGCAAAGGTTGAAGAATGACTAATAAGCGCTGACCCTCTCACTCTTGATAATTTTAAACTCGGTCCTCTTCTCTCTCTTCTTATTTACTTTTATACCTGTAGTTCATTTTAAATTTCAAACGCATCACCTACATCTGTGCATCGATGACCTTACTCAGGCTGATCCAACTCAATCTACTGTTGATGTAATGGATGTCCCTGCGGTTGGTCTAAATTGCCTTAACTTTTCTCTTTTTCTTTTCTCTTCTTCTCAGCTCTGGGCTTTTTTTCATTTCTTCATTTTACTCATTTCTTCTACTGGTTGAGAAAGTCGACGAGTCCACTCGCCCCTTAGCAAATGAAATAACCATCAGCTCATCCACATGACTCACCTGGCTCACTTCAATTGCCTGACTAAGATGACTCATATGCGGATGCTTATTTTTTTTTCTAGTTGAAATCTATCAAAGTTTATTAACCTGTGGAAACTGCTGACCATGTTTGACAAAGTTATCCGATAAAATGGCATGGAAAAGAGACATGAAAAGGTATGAAAAAACTATCTAAATGACCTTGGCCTTTTAGCACGTTTTGAGCGGCATTTGTGTCTCTGGCTCATGAATCGAGAGGCATCGAAAGAATAATTAAAAATAATCACACTGACAGGATGTATTCTGGATGTAATTTTTCTTCCCCCCTTTAGCCTCATCGCCAACATTGCTGTTAAAGAATTCAAAGTCTCTTTGAGGCCCTCAACAACAACAACAACAACAAAAACAGCAAAAAAAAAGAGAGTTGAATGGTGCATCAAATTCAACCCATAGTTTAGGATAAAAAGTTAAGTGATGCGGTGTCACGCTGAGTGATCGAGTTTTAAACTTTACACAACTCTGTAGTTTGTACTCTGTATTTTCAACTGATGTACAGCATCCAGCATCCAGCAGCATCAGTTGCAATGCGATTGAACATGGTTGACTACACATCATGATTCCTGATCAGTGAGTGGCCTTACCTGATTATCATTATTATTATTATCATTATTATTATTCTTCTGTGCCGGCCTCTCTCTTTTTCTTTTTTCCTTTTGCCTTTTTCCTTTATTCCTTTCCTCTTCTCTCTTCTTCACCAACACAATCACCAGCAACGGTGACAACGAAGCATCGCTTGTGCTTAGAGGGAAGATTGAATGTCCAATTGACACAGCGAAATTAGACTCATCTCCAGGAGAGAAGGATGGGAGGTAAATTTGAGAAAAAGATCCAGTCACGCAGATTAATGGACTATCTTGCACTTTTGGTGCTTGTTCTCCTCTACTATGCAATAGCACATGACTACATCACTACATCACTGCATCATTGCATCCCTACATCTTCAAATCACTTGTTGCACTCAATTTCATTAAATACTGTGATGAAGCAGGCAAAGGAAACATCTGCAACTTTGACACATAACAAGCTGCATGCAAAGTGTAAAGGGTTAAGTGGAAATCAAATGAGTTCAAACGTGAAGTGTATTGAGTGTCCCTTTGATGGGCCAAGAGAGATGGGAGAAAAGGGCGAATTGAATGTTTCAATGATTCACCGATTCACCGATTCACCGATTCTTCAATCGCTCGATCCTTGGTTCAATGGTTCAATCAAATAAGAAAAGAAGTAAGACATGCATCTATCGTCGTAATTGATGGACCAATTCAATTATCTAACCTTCTCTGCTTATTAATTTTCGATTGGATTGACACTCGGTCTCGCTTTTCACGAAAGTTATTTAACAAATTGTGTATGTGAATGTGGTCTCAGTGACACCCTGAATGAAAGAACATTTCATTTTCTTCCTAAAATTTTTCTTTTCTTCTCTTCATCCTCATCTTTGTATCTTTATATCTTTTCATCTTGTTATCTTTTTATCTTTACACTCGTTTCATCATTAAGTTCTTCATAACAGTTAATAACAGTCAGTTAATGAAGGCGATCCGGAGACAGGAAAAATATTTTACTCTTTTCCACTTTTCTACTTTTCTACTTTTCTACTTACATTAATGTAGCTCAAGTGCGTGTATATTTGTATATTTGTGTATTTGTGTACTTGTATGATTGTATATTTTTACTTCATCCATTTGTTTCCTTTTTCACTCATCAGGTGTGTTACCTTCTTTATTCTTATTGGTCATTCTTTCTTCTTCTTCTTCTTCTTCTTCTTAAGTGATTTTTCTCTCTTTTCCTGCAGAAAAAACGTGTGTGAAGTTTGTTTTACTCTTTCTCACTTGCAAATGAAATGAAAGCACCTGTTAACTCGAATATCTAACTTAACTTCATAACTCGAATCAGCAGATCTGCTTCGGCAATGTATTGACGAGAAGTTTAATTGAAAATTATTCTGATGAAAATCAGAAATGTAGATACACACACAATTTAATTAATACCAAGGTGAAGAAAATGTAGATAACAATTCACTGTCATTTACCTTGTTGGCTGTTTCAAGTGTTAATTGTTATTAAGTGGCTGTCATTTAAGTGTGATGATGATAAAAAACAATTGTACTCTTTTGTCAATTCATTCGTGGAGGATGGAAGAGATGACATGTTGGCAGTTGAAGTCTCCCGTATCCTCACATCAGCATTCTACAGTAAGATTAAATTCAATCGAACTTTCTTCAATGATGATAAAAATGAATTAATGAGACTTTAGAAAGTAAAAAATGGGTGACCATATCAAATACGAATCGAAAACAAGCTTTATCGCATGGATACCTTATTAAATCTTTGAATAGAATTTGAATAAAAGAAACTGATTCTTCCAATTAATCTATTTCGCAATTCTTCAATTAATTCTTTGTTTCCTCCAAATAGGTGATCAGATAGAATTCCTCCTTCAAACAAATTCTTCTTATTACAATTGATATCATTGATAAGATTTAATGTTGAATTAATTGAATACCATTTATCGCTCAATAGTAACAGTTTTATCAAAAAGTTAAGTTATTGAAAATATTTCGAGACTAATATTTTAATTTCTCCAGATATTCTTTTTTTCTCATAATATGCTGATGTTCGATTGTTATTTACCTGACTGCAACAGTTTTTCCTGTATAGAGTGAACAACCCGTTTCATACTTGGACAAAGCAAAATGTGTGGAAAATTCTTTGATTCTTTCGCGCCTCATGACTCAAGAGGAGCCAACTGTTGGCAGCATTAGCAACTGAATCATTCATTTATTAAGGGTGTCTGGTATTAATTTAACAAAGGTATGGTTGAGTGCACTGTACACATAGACAATCTTTGAAAAATCAAATGAAATTTTCAGGTGTCTTTGACAACTTTAATGAAAATTTCATGGTGATTGTATTTTTCCCTTCCCTGTGTTAATTCTTGTCTTGTAAGAGTTATTTGTCGTTGAGATGGTCCCTCGTGTTGGCATCTCTGTACGTTCTTGGACTGTTCTCGACTTCAACCCATTATCGTGGTCATATGTCGCACATTTGTAGAAACGACGACCACGACGACCACGATTCTTAAGTACCATATCCGGATTCTTTCGATTGTGCTCACCATTCAAAGGTTCAACACAGATCAGTTGACTAGTTAGCTGTGAAGAGTCAAAACTGATCTTGAGGTTTGACTGATCCTGATCGATCGTATTAGCCTTGACAATCAATGAAAATACAAATTATTGATAATATTTTAATCAGTCAGGCAAACTCATTAAACAAGAACATGGTTGAGTTATTTGTTCGTTTATCCGCTTTACAATGAATATTAAAGAATCGAATATCTTTTGCATGTTTATTCACTTGGGTTTGAATTGATCTTTTTCCTGACGGAGCAAAGTCATAGTTTGAATTGCATCAGTTGTTTTAGTATGTTGATGCACACTTGCTTGTTGAACTCTCATAAATGGATTAATTAATTTTTCAATCGCAATAGTCGAAGGCACAGTAGTTTGTCCTTTAAGTTTTTGTTCTTCTGACCATTTGATCTTATCGAGTATATCTTGATTTTGTGGTTCAACAGTTACAGCAAATTTTAAATTATTCAGAGTATATTCATGTCCACAGTAGACTCTAGTTGAATCAGGTAAATTGGATAATTTTTCAATCAATGCCGTATACATTTGTGGTGCATCACCTTCAAAAAATCGACCACATCCTGCAATGAATAAAGTGTCACCGGTAAATACAGCAGGATCACAATTTGAACCAGTAATAAAATAACAAATATGTCCACGTGTATGACAAGGTGTTGTTATGCATTTAATTTGTAAAGAACCAAGATGTAAAATTTCACCATCATTGACCATATGATTCAATGCAGGAATACGATCGTCTCCACCAATGATTTTTAATCCAGGCACTTTAGTATTAAGTTCCTGGTTACCACCAGCGTGATCCCAATGATGGTGTGTCGTAAGAACAGTAGTCAATCCAATTCCAAGGTCTTTCACAGCATTGATTACTTTGTCTGGTTCCACAGGATCTACAACAGCTGCTTGGTTGGTGGTTGGATCAATCAATAAGTACATATAATTATCCGTAAGAGCTGGAAGCACGTGAATTTGCATGTTTTCTGAATGTTTAACAATTGTTGGTGCTGTATGAAAAGATCTTCGACGAAGGAACGGTAATGCAACAGAGAATCCAATGCCGACAATTCTGTCTATCCAGCCAAAACCAAGTGCCATGACCATTTAAGTAATTCAAACTTCATCCACCAGAGGGTTTCAAATCAGTTCGATCGATTGATCCGATCAAGTCATCGATTCGTACTTTCTAGTGACCGGCACGTGATCTTAAAGTATCTTTAACATGTAACCTGGTTAATTCAATTGTTGTCATCAAGAGGATTATTGCTATGTATATCATCTAATTGTACCAAGTAGACAACATCCTTGTGTCACCATCCACGATGATCCATGTACTCGGTAAATTTGCTGTCACTGCGTTAATTACTCAACATCGTATAGAAAATGTTAAGGACTTTCAAAATCTATACAATTATCATCACTCACACTCATTGAACTTTGATTCAATTAAACATATACTATATATATATTTAGTTTAAAAGTGTTATTTAAATTTTAATAGATGAAAAGTTTAACATGCATTGATCATCATCATCTTTATGAACAATTATTATTATTATCATAATTATTATTATTAGTTGATTTGATTGTAATTCTATTGGTTAGATTTTATTAACTTGTATGATAGTTGTTGTTGTGACTTTTGCTTTTTCCCATTGGGAAATTTGTTTGAGAGGGATGCACATCAAGCCAGAGACAAGGATGAAAGAACCAGCGACATAAAATGATACAGCAGTTGATCCACTTGCTTCACTTAGCCAACCAGCAAATGGTGAACCAATGATTGTTGCAATTCCTTGAGGAAGTAATAATAAGCCAAATGCGGTGATTAATTTATCCTTTCCTAATAAGTCAACAGTGATGACGGACCTCAAAGCAGCAAAACAAGCTGAAGAGAAAGAATTAGATTCAATTAGATCGAGTCAAGTTAAAGCTGCCACCATGTATCAGTTAAGTATATAAATACACTTACCAATGCAAAAACCAAAAACGGATCCATAAAGAGCTAAGGAAACAAAATCTCTACAAATTAAGGGTGAAACAATTGTAGCTGTTCCACCAACAATCATGGCGAAATTATTAACGAATAATGCATTGACTTGAGGTCGATCAGATATCCATCCACAGAATACTCTACCAATTGTATTGGTAATTCCAATGATTGACAATAATTTGCCTGATTCTTCTTTTGTGTATCCCAAAGACACGGCATGATCAATGATGAACATGAAAGGGACAAAGAATCCAGCCATGGTTAGAAAACCAGAAAGTGCCAACAACATAAACGATGGTGATGTTAATAATTCTGGATCAAGTGATGCTAACCATGAATTTCCTTGATCAACTTGTGACAATTCATCTGACACGAATGATTCTAATGGTTTATCTTCAACTAAAAATGGAATTTTAGATTGTCCAAGCAAATCAATTGATCCTTTTTTACTTTTAACTGTTGATTCAATTTGTTCATTTGTCTCTTCACCAATTTGAAATAATTTATCAATTGATGATTTGCGTGAATGATTTTTCGTACCATTAGATATTGTATCGATTTTAATATCTAAATCTTTCTTTTCATAATCACTTTTCGTTGTTGCCGAGTTAAATTCTTCGTTATTTAATGTTTCATATCCAACATGTCTACTGTAAATTGAAGCAATACTTGTTTGACTTGATCGCATAATTAATGAAGAGATTCCAGTCTGTGTAAGACCGTATAATTGTTCATTAGCAACAACTGTTGAATAAGATGGTGGTGATGAAGTACTATTTGATTGATCAGTTCCTCCATCTGATTGAGTTTCATCTTTCGATATCCAGTTTTCAACTTGTCTATCATAAGACGATTGATTGTCCATCGAATCCAAAGGTTTAAATAATGATCCAAACAATGCACATGTAAGCATCAAACCAGAAAGTATCAAGATACAAGTATTCCAATGATATATGGTTAACAATCGAGTTATCAACAGAGGCATGATGAATGTTCCAATTCCTGATAGATATGATGTAAAGAATTGCTTGATTCAGTTTGCAATCGATACAATTGATCATTATGAACTCACCTGAACCACAAACGGCTATTCCTGTGGCAAAAGCTCTTTTCTTGTCAAAGTAATGACCAACAAGGACAATTGCTGGCAGGTAAATCCATCCAATGCCAATTCCTGGGTGATGAAAAGTGAAGATGTTACAAAGATATCAAAGGAAAGAATAATGACAAACAAAAACTTACCACCGATAATTCCGTAAGTAATCATGAGATAGAAAACTGATGTTGCATAATACGAAATCACAAATGCAATTGCTGCGATGAAACTTCCCACGATGGTGACAATTCGACATCCATACCTGTTGGCCAATGTAGAGACAACTGGACCTGTTGATGTGATAAAAACATCATCAGTTATCAAGGAATGTACAACTGTTTAGTAAGTTAAGTAAACTTACCAATTACTAAATAACAACCAGCTTGAAGTGATCCTATCCATGCAACTTTTGCTTTCTTTTCATCAAATGATGAAGCTATTTCTTGAAGTATCAATCCAAATGAAAAAACAATCCCATCAACAACTAAATTACATAAAAATGATGCCAAAACTATTATCCAACCCCATCCACCATCCGGTGGTTTAAATGAATCATCATAAATTGAATCTTCCTTGATAATATGTTGTTGTTTAAGATTAATTTCATCTTGATGTAAAGTAGTAGTATTTTCATTATCAAGTTGAATATTTAATTTACAATGATGATTGTTAGATGATTCTTGTTGTTGTTGATGAGACAAATGAGATGAGGTATTAGACATCAGTGGTGGTGATGATGAGAAGAGACACTTTGTGTCCTACATTTAGTTGAAGAACAATTAAAAGAGAACAATGTTGAAAGACATTACAAAGTTGTTGGTGTTGTTGTTGTTGGGATCAGTATGAAAAACTTACCTGATTGAAATCCATTGGAAATTTGCTGTTGACTTGGTGTGTTGTATGTGAGATGTCTTACTCTTCATTCACTCTCTAGAAGAAAGAAGCAAAATGAACAAGACAAGTGACAAGGACTATAGTTGATCACTTACATTGGAGGAGGAGACAAATCGACGCTGCAATACATTTATAAACATTACCTTATAACATCTGATTAATCAGCTGTTTTATTGGACTCGGTCACTCAAGAAGACTGTGTGGCGACTCGATAGTCATCACGTGGACATACATGTTGTTTACTTGTGAAGTCCTGTTGCTGTTATTATTGTCACGAGACAAGTTCTAGAACCACCTGTTGATTAATGTATCTTTCGATGTTCAGCGTAATGTTTTTCAACTGTTACACATGTAAATGTGTGCTTGTGTGTGTGTCTATGTATTTGTAGACAAGTTACTTGTTTAACTTGAATACTTTTGTCCACTAGTACACAAGTTAATTTCAAGGTTTCCATTGTTTCTGAGTGCCTTGTCACCGTTGCCAGCGAATTACAATTTGCCATTTACCATTTACTATGAATACACTGTATGCAATGAACCAATGACTCGTGACTCTTTCTTTCTTTCTTTCTTTTTCTCACTTTGTCGCTCTTTCACTTTGGTCTCTCCTCTTTTTTTTCTCCTTTTCATTTGTATTTTATCACAAGTGCCAGCTTGTATGACACGCATGTATTAATGTGTGTGTATATTTCTAATCCTTCATTTTTTTTTCGTCCGTCAAACAAACTAATGTGGCACTTTTACTGGTGTCAAATATGCTGACTCTAACTATTGACACACTTAACTTACTTAAAGTTAACTTTCATTCTCCTTGATGGTCAAGTGTAGGTTTTACCTCCTCTCAACTAACAAGACAAGACAAGACAAGTTAATGTTCAAATATAATTGACATGAAATATCTTTTTTACCCTCTTGTCTCATCATTCATTTATTAGTAGTAGTAAGAAGAAGAAGAGATACAATCAAATGAAATAAAAAAATTCTTTTTTCAAATTCAAATTGTCTATCAAATGTATCAAATGTAACAACATTTCAATCAACTACCTAATTTGGAAATATTATTAATCGGGTATAAATTGTCATTTTTATTCTCTTTATATGTTCTCTCGTGATATCACTTGTGTACTTGCATGTACTTGATACATACAAGACTTACAAGACACAAAGTTATTCCGATCATCATCATCATCATCATCATCATCATCATCATCATCATCATCATCATGTTAAATGTTCTTGGACGGAATTTACAATCTGAAATCGAGGTTAGATGTACTTTCCACTGAATAATTCTCTCTTTTTCTTTCTCTTGATTGTCGATTATGAAGATTTACTTGTATCTAAAGCGGGAAAAGGAAAGGAAAAGAAAAGAAAGAACAAACAAATATAAACTAACAGATGCGGTACATTTAAAGGTGATCAGTGAGTACTTAACTCGTACTTAGCTGAAGTTGTAAGTCTATGTCCTCATCGACGGCCAAGGTTCGATTTAATATCTCTAAGATTCAAGTATTAATACTAGATTGTCAGGTACATGTGTCATGGTAAGCATAAAAACAACTTTTTCCAATCATTCAAACTAAACTTAACTAAAGGAAAGAAAGAACGAAAGAAAATGAGAAAAAGAGATGAGACAAAGCGAGACAATTGCGTACCAACCAATAGTCATCTGATTGGATACTTGAGTTGAATGCAAAGATGTATACATTAGTTTACTTGAACAACAGTAGCACACGACAATTCAAACCATTGATAATAACCGGGTTTGCCCAAACAACCTCTTGACAAAGTTCCTCTTGACCAAGGACAACTGGCTTCAACTCATTACACTCAATGTAATGTGTATCATTATTCTTTCATTATTTATTCATCAAATGCCAGTAAATCTATCATTGAACTATTTTTTTACTTTATCAATGAATAAGAATGATACTGATGGCATTTCATGTGCATACTTAGACAGTTCATCATTGTAGATAAAGACAGGATTTTTGGTCAATAGAGCCAGTCTTCTTTGATACAATGGATCATCACTTGAACATTCAACGTGATAATTGTTCTAATAGATCTTCATCGAAATACTTACTCTTGTTGTTACAAGAACAAACATCCTCATCACATTCGATGCGGAAACATTGAAAGAGATGAAACCATCGTCTACAATCGTCTACAATCGACAGGAAGTAAATCGAACATCAGATAGATTAGATGTAAATATAAAAATAGTTGTATTTTCATCAACAACATATGGCAAGAGAAGAAGAAGAGACAGAAAGAATGACAATCAATAAAAGTGTAAATATTTTGTAAAGTAACTTGAAGCATCAGTTACTTTTGCCTTGAAAACGGCCATTTTGTCTTTTCCATTTTCCTCTTTTACTCATCAACTCATCTGTGTGTTGTCTTTAAGTGCTTTAATTACTCTGTGAGGCGGTGACACTGAAGATCATGAAGATGTAGACTGATGTTGGAAATGATGACCACTTGTGTACTTGTCCTTGTTTACTTGTTTTACTAGAAACTTTTGTCACCTTGCTCTATGTCAACTTGTTCAGTGCATCGAACTTCAATTGATTCATTTATATTTGATTGTAATATGTCTTTTCAATGTACCTCATCTTACCAACCTGTACCTGTTACATTTAGATGATGATGATGATGATGACGTCATTAAAATTATCTTTCAAGTCCAGTCAATTGCTGAGTGTGGTCAAGTTACAATTAATCCGATACTTGCAATTGAATTAACATATGATAATGCAAATCTTGTATTCAATTGACTCACTTGCATGTAAGTTAAGTGTGTCGTCATTAGATTCGTCATCAAATGAAAAACATCAAATCATGTGGCTGATTAATTGAAGATTCACTTAAGCAAATTCTACCATCCTTCATCATCATCAACTTAACTTTTCTTCTCTTATTCGCTTTTTCATTTTTATCTTCTCATAGAATTATTAATTACTTACAATCTATGACAAGATTAACAGAACATTAATCCACTCCACCGCTATCATTGTAACCATTGTAAACAGCAGTATCAGTCAGCACTACATTTTTCATGTGTTTTCTGCCAATACTTTTAGAGTATTCTAGCATCGGTTAAAAGTTCATTGATAATTAATAATCAAATTGAAAAAATTGAAAATTATTTTTATTGTAAGATTTTCTTTTGTTCATGTGATGACAAGTCTTTGGCTTGGATTTTTCGGTTAAACAGTTTTCTATTCGAATCAAGCGAATACAATTGTTGTTAAGTAATTGTCGAAGTTGACTATGAGTTCATTTGAGTCTTATAAATAGATAGACAAAGTAGTCAATTAGATGAACATAAGAGTTGACTGATGGCCAGTTTTTTGGGCAGACAATTGGAGAGTACACGACACAAGTATAAATGTATTGAGCATAAATATGGTTTGTTTGTTGACGTGGATGAATAGTTATTTCATTTATACAACCCAATAAGTTGATCGTCGTTTTCGTTTTCCGAGGATTATTGATCGTCCTTTTTTACCATGAGAGACGATAATTCCACCACCACCGAATCCACCAAATCCACCACCAGAGACGATGTTATTTTCAGTTAGAACAAGTGGACCACCATTTGGTCCCCATCCTGGTCCTAAAATTATTGCTCCACCTTTATCACCACCAGCTGAAACAAGTGTTGATGATGATAAAATTGATGCGATGACAAACAAAGCAAAGATAAAATATTTCATCATTTTAAAGTTGATTTTGTTGTTGTTGTTGAGTAGTTGTTGTTAGATTGAAGAATGTTAACTGGTGAATGTGACTTTTGAAAGTACCAACAAGTCCTTTTTATACAAAAAAACGGAAACAACAAATGGATTCTTCCGGATTTTCAAATATTTTAAAAGTAACACTTTTTTTTCTCTTTCTTTTCCTTCATTCTGTTCAAATGTGACATTTATCGAGTTAAACACAAACGATGAAGATATCAAAGTTTTTATTTTTCTTTTCGGTGTCAAAGAAAATAATAATTATACAACATTTAACACATATATAATATTCGATTTAACCTGCTTCTTTTTTTTCACTGACCTCAATTGATGTTAATTGTTATTTGGTAAGTAAGTTTAACAACAAACATTCACACATACAACCAACATAGGAGATTACAGGTGTCTTTATAACTAGTTAACATTGTATCTTGTAACTTTGTTCAAGTAAGTAAAGTATATGTAAAGTGAATAACAACAATCAAATTGATTCAAGCGTCAACAACAATAACACCAACAGTTATGAGTAAATTGTTTATGTGCATCCATCCAATTGAATAATAATTTTTTATACTTTACTTTGAACGATCATTGACAAAAGGATATTGTTAAATGGTAAACATTGAATGTTGATAATCTTGATCATTTACTCAATAACCACATCAGTAAAGGTGACAATAGTAATGATGCTGATACACCTTGACTAATTAACTTGATAGCAAATGATATACTTTTTTTTACTTCTTGTTATCAAATGTATTCGAAATCAATTTAGTCCTCATCATGAAGCGATACTTTTTCATTTGACTTTTTATCATCACATCAACACAAAATCAACAAAATTGTTTTTTCATTTCCTTTTTTGACGATAAAAAAGAAACTTACATTCTATCATTCGATCTTTAAGGAAACATTGTGCAAGAGATGTACACATTTGATATGACAACAATTTGATCACTTCCGAATTTATTGTTACACTTGAGTGAATTAACAGCAATCAGTTTGTTGAGAGGTTTGATTTTGTGTTGTTCAAAGAGTTCATAAGGGCAAGAAGACAATTGTCTTGAATTACTTGAATATTACTTGATCATGCACATACACACACACAATGAATTGGTTATGTTAATTGCTGTTCAATTGGTGTGCATATCAGATTAAATATTGACTCATTTGAATAGTTCACATCAAGCAAATTGGATTCAAATTCAATAACGTGACTGATCAATGGACCGACTGAATATAAGTTCACTTTCATTTCATCATATGAATAAGTTGACAACTATTTGCTCCATTTCATTTCATCTCGTTATTGTTGTTATCCAATCAACAGTGTCATTTGTTTGACTATATATTTGAAGAAACCTGTGAAATAAATGGTAACTTTGATATGAACAACATTGATGAACAAATTGTCTGTGTTAAATTTTATTCATTTTCAACAACATTCATTCATAAATCATCAAAGTTTAAGGGTATTTAAAGTTAGAATTTTATCCAGTGGTCATCATTAATCTGACAAATTCATCATAACTTATCAAACCATCATGATTTAAATCAGCTTGAGCCATAACTTGATCAATCGCACAATCAGTAACTTCTTCTTTCATAAGTATTAGTGCAGAACGTAGTTCATCTCGTGAAATAAATCCATCTTTATCTTTATCAAAGACTGAAAATGCTGCTTTTAGGTCAGCATCTTGTGTCATTAATAAATTACTCGAATCAAATAATTCAAATGATGATGTTGATGATGCTGATGGTGATGAAGGTGTCACTGGTGATGAAGGTGTCAGTGTTGTCGGACAAGCAAATGATGCTAATTTAGGTATCCAAGCTAGAAATTGACTTTCAGACATTAATTCATCATAAAATGTCACTGGAGTACTACTGGATGTTGATGTAGATTGATTGACAAAATTTGTTGACGAAGTGTTATTGTTGGTGTTGTTGTTACTCTTGGTTGCATCTTTTAACAGTAACATTGCGATTCTTTCATCAACACAATCTTCTAAACCTAATTTTTTCAGTGTTGTTAACAATTCACCAGCAGTTACCAATCCATCTTGATCTTCATCGACAATAGAAAAAGCTAATTTCATTTGGTTTTCTGAAAATGACAGTAATTTTGGTATTTTTCTCTTTTTTCTACTTCCTTTACGTATAAGATTTGCTGATGAAGGTGGAGATGACGATTCAGGTGATCGATGATCATCAAGTATCGATGAAGATGATGTACTTAGTGTAGTCATGATGATGATGACAATAATAATAACAATGTTGTTGTTATTGTTGTTGTTGATGATTATTCACACAGCTGAAGGAAATGGCTAAAGTAAAATTGAGAGAAAACTTCTTTAGCCATTTGATCTGGCATTCATCCAAGAAGACACAACTGCTTGTGACTCAACTGTAAAATAGTTCAACATGTGCTCTGATTTAAATGAGTTTCTCTGATGTTTATTTATTTTCACTGTGTTCCCTTTGTTTACACACTTTCTTGTGTCTCACTTTTATTTTTACAAACAATTTAATTTATTTTTAAACTCTTATCATTTATATTTTCAAATTACCAGTTAATTTAATGTCGTTGTTGTTGTCGCATTCATTTAACATGATAAACATTGAAAAGATGAATTCTAAGTGTAATAACATTTAGATGAATGAATGAATGAAAATCGATGGATAAAATATTTTGTTAAAGAACAAAAAGAAAGAAAAAATGGTTTTACGCTTTTACAGATGACCAAGAAAAGTTTAATTTTAGTTGTTCCCTTTCATTTTATGTTTAAAAGTTAAGTGCAAAGGACAAAGCAAAGATTGAACTTGTCGAAAGAAAATTTATGATCAACGGATCATTTACCACCAAAACATTCGCCATTGGTCTTTGTTTATTCTAAAAAGATGAATAATCTTAAAAGTAAGAAAAGAAAATTGTTCATTTTACTTTGTTGTTCGTGACAGTACTTCATTATTCAGACCATAAAGTCCATTGATTGTGAACTTCTATTGGTAGTGCAAATATTTTACTTTTACTTCGAACAACAATTTCAACTCGAAAGAACAAGAAGAAGACGTTTCATTCTTCCTTTGAACTTCATACAAGTCCTTGAAATGCTTCCACGACCATTGAAATGGACAATTTATCTATTATTTACATTACAACCAAGTCAGTTGAATGGTTTGACAGCAATTAAATTAACAAAATGTCATTTAATAGCATTGATTTTTTGTACATTTTCAGCAATTCGTACAACAATTCAAGCGATAAATAATATATTTACCCATGAAGATCACTTCAACATATCATTTGTAATTCGTGATCATTTTTCAGGTTGGTCAAGAAGAAGTATCGAATCACACATGATGGTTTCTCTTACAGCATCATTTCGAATTTGTCAATTGTTCATTTGTGCGTCAACCATTAAATCAATTAGACGATATGGTGATAAACCGATCAAACAAATTGTTACATCAATGTCATATATATTTAATCAAAAAGAGCAAGAAATGTTACCATTTTGTAAATTTATCAACCAACACATTGATTCACTTGAAATTATCATCATGTTGGGTCCAATTACAGTTATGTCATTAGTTATGTTGACTGATTTATCTGGTATTATTCTTAATCATGATAATTCTTTGTCTAATTTATCTTGTTATTTAAATTCTCTTCTTTTGTGCATTGATGTAATTCATTGTTTTGCCATTTTCACCTCGATAACAATGATTGTCATTTCAGTGTCAATTTCATTGTACGATCGTATTGAAAAGATAAATCGTCGAGTTGTGAACTTTCGATTGAACAATTCATTTACAATTAACACAATACAATATGATACAAGAGAATTTACTCTTAATTCGCAATTTTTGTTTGGATCGTTAAATAATTTATCAAATATTGTTCTAGAACTACGTAATTGTGATTTAGTTTTAAACGGTCCACTTGGATATTTTTTATTCCAATCAATGATCCAATCAGCATTTAACACTTATTTATTCTTAGTCACGCCGTTTGACATTGTTTCAAGTGTTTTACTTGTTTTGGTTGTCTTTTCGCTCTTCACAGTTTTCAGCATTATATACTTTTGTGGATATGTATCGACGATAGTTGATTCAACAATCGAAGAAATATCAATTGCATCAACAAATCACCTGACAAAGTGGTCAATGGAAGATAAATTGAAATTTAAACATCTCATCGCTTCTTGTGGATATCGAAAGTGTCTCACTGCTTTTCGAATGTATGAATTAACACATGATTCATATCGAATGGTAAGTCAATTTACCTTCATACTTACATAACATCATCTAATGATAATCATTTAACAGGTAGTCTTTTGGGTGATGATCAATGTTGTACGAGTTGCATCTAATCGACAAAAAAACAACAACAACAACAATTTAAATAGCATTCAAATGACAGCATTCAATTGATCGATTAATTCAATTTTTAATTATCTGTTCACCTTTACACTCATGAAAAAAGATAATCAACTGAACAAGACGATAAATTTTACAAAAATTAATGTCAATTGAAGGACTGATCAACCATTCAAACCATTACATTGTATCTTCATCAATTTACCAATATGATTTTGGTTACTATTTACCAATTAGATGACGATGACGAATGGACAATCAATCAATCAATCAATTAATTACTTATTATCATGAAGATTGGAGATGAGAGAATGAATGAGATTCTCTGCTTCAATTTATGGCAGTTGTATTAATTGTTGTATCATTAGTTGCAAGTTGTAAGTTTTTTCTTATCTACTTCTCTTTTCCAATGAATTCGAACAATAATTAAATGTACCATTGAGAGAGGGAAAACGAAAAAAAGGGTAACAAATGAAATGAAACATTTTTCCACTTCATTTGAAATGTCATCATTTTTCATGCGAAGATAAAGAGCATAAATTAATAGGAGAAGAATAAATAAAATTCAAAGATCAATTATCAACTCGGATGGTAGATCAACCATTATTCAAGGGTGTAAATGTGTGTAACTGAAAATTCATTGACACACCTGGACTTAAACTTATGACAGATGATATAATTGTTTCACTCTTCAATAAACTTCTTTTTTTTTCATCAATACAATTGACAACAATCAATGTAAACACAGAGAAAGAGAGGAACCAATGGAACTAGATGAAAATGTCAATTATTTGTCAAAGAGACAAATGATCAGAGTAAAAAAGATCTTTACACATTCAAGAAATATCATCATCTATAGTATTTGCCAGGAAAGAGAGAAGTAAGTGAAAGTGTCATCGTTGACATTTGACATGAAGATGGCTGATCAATTGAGTCAATCAATTGAGATCAACAGATGATGGATCAATTCAATTGTTGTTAAGTTTTCTTATTCTTCATCTTAATCATCATCATAATGTTGAGTGTATTTAGTAGGCAGGAGCTTGATATGCGTTGGCGGCTCCAAATGGATTATTGCCACTTGCATTAGCATAAGCATTAGGATCAGTTGCGTAGGCAGATGGATCAACTGATGCACCTACTGATGGATCAGTTGGTGCCCAAGTTGCTTCAGCACCAGGTACAACTGTTCCTGGTGGTCCATATGCACCAGTTTCATATGCTGATGCAAATTGTCCCATATCAGTACCTGATTGCCATCTGATCCATGCAAAATATGCACATCCAGCCCATACTGGTATTGATAATAATGAAAATGCAGCAGCTGCTCGTGCATTGTTGATACCTTCACCAAATCGTGGATAATCTGATTTACCCCAAGCAATTGCCAAGTATGCGGATAAAATAAAGAATAATACAGCCCATGCACCAGAAAAACCCAAATCAGCTGCAACAGCTCGCTTTCGTACTTTGATTGAAGATAAATTTTGAAATAATGCTTCCAATACTAATAATGAAAGGGCACCAAGAAAACCACCCAATGAAATCATAGAACCAAATCGACATGCATTTCCATCTTTGTTGAATATGCAAACTGGTTTTACTCCTTCCGTTTCAATCCATCCTTTGTTGCTGATACATCCAAATACAATTACACTGAATAACTGTACCACCAATTATCATTCAAGTGATTAAGTTGTTAAGTAGTTACATTATCGGGTAGTCAAGTTAGTATAGTTGAATAGTTTTTATCACATTCAATTATATCCATTGATTATCATTTTTATCATGTTGATTGAAGTCAATTGGAAAGGAAAAAAAGAATAAATGACAATTGATTAATAATTATCAATAGATTATCATTGTATCATTCATAGTAATGTGTGTAGTAATTGAACTTAAGATGGCCGGAGGATTGTTTCATTTGTTTGATTAGTTCATCATCATCCAAAAAGTAAATCAATTGCAAAAATATGCAAATTGTAATGACATTACAATGTCATAGTTGATTGTGTGTGAATCTTTCTTACTCTTACTCTCTCTCTCTCTCTCTCTCTCTCTCTCTCTCTCTCTCTCTTAGATTGTAATGATGAACTAATCAAGAATATTTCAAGGAACATTGGAAAGAAGTGAAAAAAAAATCATTTGATCTAGTAAACAATCATCATCATCATTTAGAGTATAGATGATCGACAAATACATTTGCAGATAATTTACTCAATCTAATGATGATATATAAATATAAAATTGCAAAATATTCTTACCCAACATAAAATTCTAAGGATAACTTGAGGTCGACTGACAAATGAAATAGGATCAAATGCTCCACCAGATTTACCGGCACCAAATGCAACACCAGTTTCCATATTATCGTTGATCGATCAATTAAACAATTTCGATTGATCAATCAATATGTATGATGTACAATGATGATTTGAATAAATGTAATGTAATTTACTCAACCTCGTGATATTTCCAAAGGATCAAGTGACACAGACAAGGAGAAATTGTATTGAATCGTTATTTGAAGGGGGAAGGAAAAAATTTCAATTGAAATTATTGTTCAATTGTGATTGTTGACAAATGATGATATTGAAATATATTCACCGAAAGACCAGGTAGAATAGAATACAATTATGGAGTCACTTGAAAGGACAAATTCTCTGGACGACAATGGACACCAATGTACCCAATGCACTTGAAATATTTCAACCTTAGAACAGTACAGAATGGTCACTGCTCATGTTCGATACATTTACTCAAACCAAGCGCAGATTTTACTTTCTCTCTCTCTCTCTCTCTCTTTATCCTAACAAAACCGGTACAACAGTGAATTTTTTATTTTTTCAATTCAATATCTTGTCATTTTAACATTAGTAATGATGTATATTTTGTACTTTCTAAAATTAGCCAAAATATGTAAGAGAATGGATGGAAAGTAGAATAAAATGTTGACCTTGTAAGAAAGGTGTACCATTTAATTTGTTCTTTTTGTCATCACCATGTTGGCTCATGCGTCGAACTCCGCTGAGTGAATCGAATATTGAACAACCACTCGGTTCTTTCCTTTAGTCAGTTTATTCAGTAAGTTCTGTTGGTTGGTTCACTGGTGGTTGGTAGTTCACTGATGCGACTCGAGTTTAGTATGAACGGCGCGAGAAAGTCATGCTTTATGTCATTGTCATGACATAAATACTCATGAGACAACAACAACATCAAAGAATAAAGTTAAATTGTCCAATTGGGTAATTGTTGTCACTAGAACAAATGTAATCAAAGTAAATATGGTAAAGTAAGATTTTGGTTTCAAGTGAAGTACTTTATGTCAATGACATAATTGAGGGAAAATCATTTTATGATGCGGGTGGTAAAGTAATTTAACTTATCAACACAATTGACAAAAAACGACCAAGAAATCTTTTTCCAAAGAACTCACTGAGACTCAAACTCAAGTGACTTGTTATATGGAAAGACAAGAGAAAAAAAAGTCATCTAGTTTGACAGATTAAATATTTGACAAAGTTTTCACACAGAGTAAACAACAAGATGCATAAAATTCATTTGTAATTACTTTTTTGCTTTTACTTTGTTTTCAATTCGATATGTAGAATGTGTGTATCTTTTTACTCTGTTGTATACTTGTTGTTGGCGAATTACACAGTATTTTTGTCCTGTTAGTTAACTTATAAGCTACTTTTTGTTGTTTCTTGTAGTTGTTTAATTTATTTGACTGAGCCATAAGGCTAAAAAGTGGGAACGAATTGTGTATTGTGTCATATCATTCAATTAAAGAAGTTACTTATTTAGTTTGTTTGTTTGTTTGTTTGCTATTTGTTTCTTATTTTCTTACTTTGTCCTTTTTTGATATACTTTTTATATTGATGTCAATCAAGTTGATTCATTTTCCCGATCTGTTTGCACTGTTCTTTGATTTGTCATTTGCATTATAATAGTTTAAAGTTAACGCACTTTCACAATTTTCTTTTCTTTTTCAAATGAATAAATAAATTGGTTTATATTTTTTGTTTCATCATTTTCATTTATATATCCACATCCATATTTTCATTATAGTTATCATCATCCTCATCATCAAAATCATCTTCGTATCATTGTTAAATGATGAAATCAGCTCAAAAGCTACAAAATAAGTTATATTAACTCTTCTTATGTTACTTGTACACTAAGTGTCAATGTTTGTGTGTCTTCAATTACAATTGTAAATAAAATTATCATTTGAGTTTGCCATTAGAATTGGCGATAAAATCGAAAGACCAAAAAGAACACAACAATACAATTGAACCACCTAAGGAGGCAAGTTCGACGAGGCCAATTTGTCAAATTGGAAGGAGAGAGTGATTAAGGAATGACGCATTAGTTTTAGTAAATTTTCAGACAAAAATTATTATCATCATCATAATAATAATCATCATCTTGAGGATCATCTTTGAAGCGTTAAATGTTAATATTGTTAAGATTCTCGGCTCATTGAAAATTGCAGTTATGACATTTAAATGCACACACATTCACACACAAATGCATACACACATGGCAAGGTGTACAAGTTTTCATTATATCCTTCGTCAATGTTGCAAATGATGTGTATGAATGGAATTGATGGGAAATAACAATGACGAGGAGGAGAAGGAGGAGGAAGAAATATCAAGATGAACATTTCATCACAGGATAACATTAATATCATTACCAAGTATGGAGAACATCGTTGACGTTTAACCATTTCATGATCATTTATCAATGTTACTTGTGTACTTATTAGTTGTAAGTCAATTTCCTATTTGAATGTTCATACATTTTTTCAAAATAATATCACAAGGCCATATTAGGTTGCGACGAGTCACTTGGATCAGGCACTTTTTTCAATTGATGATTTCCACCTCGAATTTGCTCCATGAGATTTTCTCTACCTGTAAACCAAGTGTTAACTCGTGAAGTAATAGCATTTTCAAATGAACCAAGTGCACCAGTAACATTGCTCAAGACCGATCCAGTCGAATGATGGCGAGGTTGTGACTGGTACAATTCTCTTCTAAATGATTCATTTGGAAGTGACCCACGTTTAGTATTATTGGTCACAACAGTAGAGTAACTTGATGCATTAATAACAACATTATTTGTAGATGATGATGCAGATGTAACTGTACTCGTCATACCGGTTAAGTTAGCGGTAATGTTTGTCACTGGTGAAGAAGTAGATAATGATAAACCTGTACCTGAAGATGAACCGGTCATCATAATGCCAGGTAAAATATCAACGGATTCTTTGACCGGTGAATTGATGGGTGAATATGCCACTTTAGCGGGTAAAGCTGAGTACACTGAATTGCATTGTATGTTACTATTAGTTGAATTGTTAACTTGTGAAGACAATTGTGAAAGGTAACATTCTTGTTCTTCGGCTTTTTTGGCCTTGGAAGCAGCCATTGATGCAGCAGCTTTAGCAATATCACTTGTCAAATCGCCTTTACCGGTGGACATTCGTCTTGTTACATCTGGAGAATTAAATCTATTGCTAAACTTTGATAGTGACGAAGCAAAACTAGGTTGGGTGGAAGTGCTAGAAGTTAAAGCAGATGATGCTGCACCCATAAATCTCATAAATGACTGTTGAAGTGAACTTCCCGTTGAATTAATTGACGATGTAGCAGAAGTTGACCCAGGCGATCCTCCAGTTGATGTTATAACACCGGGTAAATAAATACCCGAATCAGTGTCTGACCCAGTGAATTCATGTTCACCAACAGACATGGATCTTCTTTTAACCAATCTTGGGCTCATTCGACGCTGTTGTGAAACAGCCAACTTGTTATTAAGTGTCTGTAAAAACTGATCAGAAACATTACTTAGTCTGTTGTATGAGTCAGTCTTTCGAGTGTAAGTGTTACTGTCTAAATTATCAAAAGCTTCGGGTGGAGGGGGAGGAAGAGCATCCAAACATTCATTTTTCTTGCTTGGTTGTTCATCAACAGCATTAGAGGAAGCTAACAGAGCACTAATGTTGCCAAAAAGTACTGATGAAGCCGACTCTATGGTTGATCCATCTTTTTGTAACTGTTGTTGTTGTTGTTGTTGCACATGCTGTGGAAGTAACTGTTGTTGTTGTTGTTGTTGTTGTTGTTCGTCATGTTGTTCTTGCAGTTTAAGCTGTTGTAAGGACTGATAAATTTCTTTTTTCTCAGTCTGGTGAAAATGTTCATTTTGTTGTGTCTGAGTCAAATTTGCTAAATATGACTGTGAATAAGGGATGTAATTTGCATCCGAAGCTGATGATAATGATGATGATGGTTGTTGTTTAATCGGTGATGCAACTTGTGAAGGAGGAACAGTTCGACTTCCACTTGCACTGGTAGATGAATCATAGTAATTGCTGTTGTTGTTAGGTCGATAAGTCAAGTTGCTATATATTGTTTGATCACAGGTAAGTGACTGATAAATTGATGCATCCGACACTGAAAGCTTTCGTAAATTTTGAACTTGTTCATATGTAGAACATCCAGTGGAAGCTAATGTAGCCAATGTAATTGCATTAGGATCAGTAAGAGCTGATGACCTTCTCGCAGGTAAAGGTGGAGGTGGATTTCTTTTACTTCGTGAAAGTGTACCACAAGAAGCATAAATTCCACTGTCACCTTGTCGCGAAGATAAAGATGAATTAAACGGTATATTTCGAGCAGGTAATGCTGGACCAGAAGAATAAATTGATTGCTCACGATCTTTATGACAATTAGTAGGAGTGTGAATGATGCTGTTATTATTATTGTTATTATTGTTACTTAAGTTATTGTTATTATTGTGACTGTTGTTAAAATTATTAGCACTGTTACTTTGACTGTTGATATCAATTGAATACGTGTCAAATGAGGTACCAGTTAAAGTTGCAGTTGATCCGTAAAAGTATGTTGAATGAGATGTTGAAGGGCTGACACATCTGATGTCATTATTAGTTGGTGTAATTGAACCTTCAGAGTAAGCACTTGAATCATTTACAAGGTGTCCACTTGCATTTGTATTGGTATGAACATCGTGTTCAATCGATGAATGGCTTTTGTAGATACCCGACGGATGATGATAATGGTTGCTGCGAGGTGTACTGTTGTTACTTGTTGTAGTAGTTGATGGTGTTGTTGTTGTTGCAGTTGATCCATTGATGAATCGAGGTCTAGAGTATATGCCACAGTCCAAATTGGATGCACAAGTGGGCACAGTTGGTGTGGCTGCTGGAACTGAGCCAATGTTGCTACTGTGTTCTGAGTAGGTTGAAACCTGCAATTTACAGTCAAAGGTAAGAACAGGTGAGGTGAGGTTACACAAGAGGCAAGACAAAAAAAAATCTACACACACACAAAAGCAATGTCTGCAAGTGATGAGGGAGAAAAAGTCCAACAAAGAAAATGACTGACTGACTGTCCGTGTGGGAAAATGAGAAAAGGAGAAAAAATTTAACTTGAAAAAGAATAAAGAAACCCATTGCCTAGTCCATTGAACAAATAATAGGTGAAGAGATGAGACACACAGAGTGAGTAGTGCATTCACAACCTGTTTTATCACTGGTAAGAGAAAAGTGAAAAGAGGGCCAAGAGAGAAAGAGAAAAAAAAGGTAAAAGGTAGAGGTAGAAAAGACGGACAGAGAAGGGACAGCGAAATAAAGAAAGGAAGAAAAGAAGAAAAGACAAGGAGAAAAAAAGAAGAAAGAGAGACAGAACAGGATTTTAACTCTGACACACATGCAAACACACAAACACACAAACACACACACAGGTCGAGTCGTTGGCGTCTTTTCTTTTTCTTAAATTTGTGGCACAGACAGACAAAGAAATAGACACAAGCAATGAAAGAAGCAACCGAGCAAGCAGTCAACCGACCAACCACCAAATACAAATATACACAAAGGGCCAAAACAAATAATCACTTGAAGAGAATAATTTTACGTTCTATGTTTTTTTTCATTGTCATCTTTTTTTTTTGACTTACCTGAGATAGTGACCTGTATCTAGCAGATCTATGAGGTTGCTGGCTTCGATGACGATGATGTCCACCAGCATTGCATGGTGAATTGCTGTCTTCTCTTCCAGAATTATTTGAATTGTATGAACTAATGGAACACATGGACGATTTCCTCGACCCAAAGGAAGAAGGTGAAGAGGGTGGAGAGTGTCCAGAATCACTGGTACATAAATTGAGTTGTGACAGTGACTTAAATGGTATTGAATTGACTGTAGCAGCTGAAGTACTTGAAGAACCCAGCTTGAGATCAGAAATCACAGACTCGGATGAAGGTGGCAGGATGTAAGGGTCACAAGTCAATTTGGACAGATGGTCCATTATTTCAGACAAATGATTTACTTCACCCAACATGGCTAACTCTTCATCTAACACTGGGCGAAGAAAATTGACAAAGAGGCAAAATCGTGATCTCTCTTCAATGAGAGCTCGACGTAGAGATCTTCTATCCATTTCTTCCAGTAGGATCATTTTTTCACTTCCATCTAATGACTGAACCGATTTAGACATTATGTGACCAGATCCACCGGTAGATGCACGAAGCTTTTTTTGCAATTTAAGTGTAGCAGAATCATAATTATGGGTGGTGTTACGTTTTTTCAATTCTTGTCTCATACGTTTCAACTCTTTACTTCGTTCTTTATCTAATTGTACAGTAGTTTTTTTCCATTCTTCTAGACGATCTTGAAGGGGTAAAACTAAACAATCCATAAGGGATGAAGTAAAGGTTTTCAATCTAGCTTCAACTGACCGTTGTCGAAGACACAACCTGGTCAAGGCAGATCCAATATCTTTGGTACCACCACGAGTTGAAGTGGCCATATCGGCAATACGTTGAAATGAATCAAGAAAGGCAGTGGATGCTAATTATGGTAGCTTTAAGTTGTGAATGTAGTTTAGTTGCTTTGATAGCCAAATCATCCCAAGCAGATCCAGATGTTTTCATATCAGCAACAATTAAATTAAAGAGATTGCCGATAGCTGATGTATCTCTTTCCATCATGAAGGAAAGATGAAAGTGTAACTCTAGTCAAATAGATGATGAAGGTGGGTAGAGGCTGAATCACAAGTGAAGAGGAGGAAGAAAAACGTTTGGTCGAGCTTGTGAGAGGATGGTGTATGTGAAGAGAAAGACAAGACTGAACAGGAAAATAGAGAGACAGACGAGAGTGAAGAACGGACTTGACTTGGACGTGCGACTGCGTCGTGGGCGTCTGGCTTCAAGAGCCAAATTTAAGGCAGCAAAGGTTCGGACCAGAGTTACATACACATTGAATTCGGTCTTGTCTTTTTTTTTCCTTTTCAAGAGCAATGTGACAACGTTGCCCATTCACCATCACCATACATGTAGTCAACATGGTGTGAAAAATTTACCCTTTATGCTCTTGAGAGACCAATTTAACTCTCACCGACCAGTGAGAATTGAACCTGTCACTGTTACATTCATGCACATCAAAGTGCAAATGCACAAGATGATGCATTTTGGTCATCATGCTTAACATGGGCCAATGACTTATTCAAATGATTGACGGCAAGACAATTGAAAATTCACAGTAACAACCTACAGGTGTCTCGAATCAATTTGCCACTTTTACATTTCATTGTACTTAATTTCATTGACGACGTACAAATGGCCGCCCTGTACAGTACTGTTGTCTTCTGTTCTCCGGTCTTCTGTTCATCACGAATTATCAAATGATTTGGATGGAGGAATGATTTGGATGCTGAGTGATGTTTCACTCATTACAATGGTGCAACTTTTCAATTCATTTTGATTCACATTGTATAAATGTATACATGTATGAACTGCAACTGTATCTATCTCATCATATCGAACAAGCTCACAGACTGTGAGTCACAGTTATCCAAAAAAAACGAAACAGTATATCAATTTCACAACCGGATGATAGAATGAAAATAAACTAACAACAACAACAACAACACTCAAACGATCATCTGTTGATATGGAATAAAAAACTGTCATTCATGGTAAGTGTTATAAAAGAAGTTTGTGTTTTTTGGTCATTTGACTGTAACAATCGATGTGTGAATAAATTCACCTCAACTCAATGCATGCATGTGGACATTAAAGGTGTTTCGTCAAGCGTTAAATGGTAACCGTTGTGTTGATGTCTAAGTCAAAGTATAATTTCAACTGGTGACTGAAAGTTACTCCATGTGCAAAGAAGTAAGTAAAAGAAGAAGTAGAAGAAGAAGAGCACTTTGTTAAGTGAGAGTGATGAAAAAGCGAGGGAAATTCGTGAGGAGAAAGTTAAATTGTTGTTGACTCACAGCAACAACAGTCCAAGTAAAATTGAGTGAATTTTTTTCCCTTCCTTCCCTTGCTCATTGTCATTGGTTTACCGCACTCAACGTCACTCAAGTTTAATTCAAACAATTTATCATGTAATTCACACACATTTATACCATTAAATGCGCAAATGTGTTTACTTTTTATTCAATTTGGTACATTTTAAATTGACGTTGGAAGAAGAAGAAGAAAAAATTGTTGCCATCAAGTGACACTTAGATTTTTCATTAATATTTAACTTTAACCAATGTGTGGTTTGATCAATGTACTTTTTTACTCGTACATATCAATTTTTCATCATCATCATCTCAGCAGGTTTTTTTCCTTTTCATTTGTATTGTCATAACGCTGTTGGTCCCAATTGTGTTTACATGTCAGAACTGTCGGAAAAGATTGATAAATTTTCATCTTTCATCAGGTACATCAGGTAAAATTGTCATTAAATTGTTGTGTTAAAAGTTACTTGATTGTTACAAAAAATGTATCTTGAGTGAAAAGGTTTCATCTTAAATTGAACAATTTAATGTTAAAGTTGAATATGTTGTCGTAACTCAATCTCCATGACATCAAAGGATTCAAGTAACTCGATCAAGTGAAAAGCTATTAGTTAACAAGTCGTGGGTTGAAATTGTGATCCAGTCAGTTTATCCTTCAAAGTGAACTTATTAAGAGTCAATTTCATTTGTTGCCCTTCAAGTCATCATCATCATCATCATCATCATCTTCATCTTTTGATGATAATCAGTTCACCTGAAGCGTTTATCGATTGATCGTGTTCAATCTACGAGTGGGCATTGATATTCTCTTCTCTTTCTACCTTTGTTATTCGATGGAATTCTAATTTGGGCGAGTAAAAATAGTTGCATCGAAGTAAATGACCTTTCGATAAGTGATACTGTGCATTGAACAATTTAAAAGCTCAGTAGGAGCCATCAATTGGACAGATTAGTATGTCTGGTGACTTTTAATTGAAGTACAATGAAAATAAATTCAAATTAATTCTAACTTTAGATGAAGAATGCACACCTAGCCTTGAAATGTAACATTCTTTATGCAAAGTAACATTAGCTCGATGATGAATGTTCCTTTAGTCTCATCATAAAAAGTTACAATGAGTAACAATTAGATACTGTCGGTGTTTTTAAAAATGATTAACGGGCAATTGAATTGATGAATTATTAAATTTCTTACCTACAATACACTTACTCATGGCACATTTAACTCGAGACTAGACATGAGACAGCAGACATCCATGTTATACTTGAAATGTATGCACAATTGACAATCGAGTCAAGTATATTTGAATCAATTCATTTGATGGCTCCAGTGATTGAGCGTAAATCTTGTTGATGTTTCAACAATGTTAAATATGAGAAATTCAGGATACAATTGTAACAAATCAAAGGTTAATCATTAGTTAAGTTAAGTTAAGTTAAGTTAGTTAAGTAAATCGAATATGACAAAATGAGATAAATGTATCGTGATCATACATTTGATTGGAATAAATTGTTTGCTCTCAACGATGTCCTTGTGTTTAGATAAAAGTTATCATCAGTTGATGAGAAAATAAAAATGGATGTCAATGTGAAAATGTATTCTGCATGTTCATTGTGTAAATGTGTGTACGTGTTGACTGTTAAATTGAAATTTGTCAACTGATTTAACACTTGACCAGGTGATCATTTTGAGCGCAGTATCCATCAATTGATTAAACTTGAATACACATAACACATCACAACAGAATACACACACATTCTGTCAAACCAGTAGATTGTTGCTGCTCGCACTTGATGGTGATTTAACTTGTGAATCGAAGTCTTTAATCCGATCTCATCAAATTTACCGATGTCAAGTAACAAAGGAAAGCACTTGTTAAATCAACTGCAAAATGCAGTCACTGAAAGTCTTAATGGATATGGTAAGTTTGTTAACCGCTTTTTATCTTACCGTTATCCTCTTATCCTCCTCATCTCCACCCCAAAAATGACCAAAGTGAATTCATGTGTGTGTGTAATGTGTGTGATGCGTGATGGCCATTGACTAATCTTTTTAACTATTTGCACCATTTACTTTTTCCTTTTTTCATTCTTGTTGATTGTTCACAGGTTTTAGCAAAATGAACAATTGTCATTGATTGAATCATTGAATGTAGTTGTTTCAAAAGATGCTTTAACTTCATCACCATCACCATCACCATCATCAGCATCTAACTCTACTTCTGGTAAAGGTAAAGTTGCCATCGTTGCTGGTGCTGGTTCAGGTCATGAACCATCATTTCATGGTTACATTGGTAAAGGTGGAATAACTGCATCAGTTGCTGGTCAAGTATTTGCATCACCATCTTCTGGACAAGTTTTATCCATTATAAAATATCTATCACAATCATATGATGAAATATTCGTCTTAGTTAACAATTACACTGGTGATCGTTTAAATTTTGGTTTAGCTGTTGAACAAGCTAAAATTTTCGGTATAAAGAGTAAATTGTTTTGTTTTGGTGATGATGTTGCATTTCAAAATAACACCAAAACTGGTAAACGTGGTTTAGCTGGTGTTGCATTCTTAGTTAAATGTTTAGGTACACTTTGTTCACGTGGAGCATCATTGGATGATTTATACAAATCAAGCTAATTGTTATCATCTAAAATTGCAACAATGTCTGTATCACTCAGTTTCATGTGATGTTCCTGGTTCTGGTGTATCATTTGTTCTAGGACCAAATGAATTAGAACTCGGAATGGGAATTCATGGAGAATCTGGTATATCACGAACGGATAAAATGTTAACATCTAAACAAAACTGTTAAATTAATTGTTGACTCATTGTTAGATGTTAACAAGTCACCAATCAGATTACGATTTGATAAATCAAATTCTTTCGCTCTAATTATTAACAACACTGGTGGTTTAAGTTTATTTGAATTGAATGTTGTTGTCAAAGATACTATTGATGAACTTAATTCACGTGGTTTCGAAGTCTTAAGATTACATGTGGCAACTATTTGTACATCATTTAGCATGATTGGTGTATCTATATCATTGATGCAAGTTGATTCTGAAATTCTTTGATTTGTTGGATGCACCTTGTGAAACACCGATATTTAACAAATGTTCATCCTTTAAACCAGTTAATGTCAAGTGTAAACATACTATTGAATTACCAATAAGTACTGTACCTTATATAGATATGCCTGGTGTTACACCAGCGATGTGGACAAAGATGTTAACTTCATTAGCTGAAGCTATTATTCAATCTGAAGATTTACTCAATCAATTAGATAAAATTGGTGGTGATCGGCGATTGTGGATTAACTTGTAAGAAAGGTGCTGAAACATTATTACATATGTTGAAAATTGATCCATGTCCTTCACTTCATTCGTTGAATAAAGTTGCCGACTCGATGGGTGGTACCAGTGGAGCAATTTACAGGTAAAGTAATTTTCATCATTTATTGCATCATCCCAATGAAAGATGTTATGATTTTTATTCTTTTTTTTCATTGTATTTTGTTATTTTTCTTTCTGTTCAACCAAAAAAACACATCATCATCATCTATACAGTCTTATATTTACTTCACTGCACAATTTTCTTGTCAATTGTAAACTGCCAAGTGAAGTTGTTGCAGGGATGAAACCAGATGAAGTTGCATCATTTTGGGCCAAATCGTTGGGCCAAGCATTAGAAGTTGCTAGTCGCTATTCTTGGGGCAGTTCAAGGTGATCGAACAATGTTTGACACATTGTATGCCATTGAAAAACAATTGAATCAAGTTAAAGCTGATCAATCAGTGGACGAAATAATTTCATCTGTTGTACAAGCTGCCACCCGACGGATCCGAAGCAACACGTCAAATGCCTTGTCGAGCAGGTCGAGCATCATATGCTAACAATGGACAAATTCTTGATGTACCTGATCCTGGTGCTGTTGGTGTAACCATTTGGGTAAAAGCAATGGCTCAGTCACTTGTTACCTCACCAACCAAGTAGACGCATGACAAATTCAATTGACAACAACAACAACAAAAAACAACAACAACAACAACAAAGTAAACAATAAACAAAGAACCAAATCATCTGACAAACCTTTTGATTGGTTCTACTTTTTCTTTGCCCTTGAATCAATTCAATTTTAATCGGATGATCAAATATGGCAAATTGACACGATTAAAACAAAAAAATTAACTGAACAATTGATAAGCAAAAACATCCAGATGAACAAAACTGACAATGGTAACGATTTATATCAATTTTGTAATCATCTGAATGTCAGATGTTCATTTGATTGATTAAATGATGATGACATGATATACATTGTTGTATGTGTGTATGATTTAATGTGCAAGGTGTATGTTTGGATGAGCATGAATACTTCTTTCTTCCTTTTCATAGATGTAAGGTTAATTTGAAAATATTAGATGCTTTGTTTAAATTGATTTATTTGACTAACTTGATTCTGACTTTTGAAGTGACTTGAAGACTTTTTTCCTATGATCTGGTTGTAAAATTGGTTCGAGAGCTTTTCCAACTTCATAGATACCGATGTTTAAATCTATCAGCGTCTATTTTCCAACAACCACGACGTGATGATTTAGATTCTTCAATCATCTTCAAATTCTTTAACAAGAGGCGATGGTAAAAAATTTACCTTTACACGTGTCGTCGATAATACACAACCATCAGGTACATCTACATCTGCATAAGATTTATTCCACTTTTCATTGGCGATTCTTAATTCTTGCCTGAATAAGTGCATAGTCACTTAATGAACTACCATCAACAATGTCACCAAAACAATCAGAATCTAATGATGTATCTAGTGTAATTAACAACGATGTATGATCAAATGGTTGGCGAGTACATGAATGTCGAGGTGATCGTGTTTTAGTCTCAGTGCCACTTCGAGGCAATGAAACAATTCGAGTTTCAACAACTTCAATCGTTGTCATACCTATAAATATTTTATAAATTCAATTAATTGTTATGATATATTGATTTCATCAAAGACCAATAATAAATGGTGATCGAGGAGCAAACATGAGTAAATGACGATAATTACGCCAGGCCTTGCAGTAAGAGGAAATGACACGAGCTGTGTTGTCTATATTTATCAACAATAGGTGGCAGCAGGGGTACTTTTTTCCATCAGACTTCAACGGTCATGTAAGATCATTGATGTGTCCATTGATGTGTCCTTTTCAAGTATCAACATTGCAATGCTAAAGGTCACAATTTGGTGTGAAAGATTACACTCAATGAGACTAGGTCAATTCACTGGAGGAGTCTTTTTTTAATTTCCTCTCCCATCGTCTGGTTTCCATGTTGTTTGCCTCCAAGTTTGTCCCTAACTCGAGGGCATTTGAGTCATTAGATATTCCGTTATTTCTCAATCCAGACCATTCAGGGTTTTTATATCGATTATTCCTACCTTAATGTTAGGGCTGTAGGGTCCATCCTTACAAATTTAATGATCCTTGGTCCATGGAAAACCGATGGACCAAATTAGAATCAAATCCTTGGTTAAAAGATAAAAAGAATTCGAAACTCAGTGTTTCGTGTCGCAATCGACTCAATTCAATTCAAACCACTCAAATTGTTCATTGTTGATATAGCAAATGCATTCAATCGAATAAATTCGCAGAAAATGAAATACTACCACTTATTACACTCAAGGATTTACAGGATAAACTTTACCATAGTCATTGTAAACTTGGTTCAACTTGTATACACTTGTAATGACTAAGCTGTAATACTATTATTTCTATTTAATATGATCAAAAGGTAGAAACTCATTTAAATACTGATATTCTGAGAATTATCTAGATTCAAAGAATTAAAGGTGAACGACACGAGTGAGCTTTAAGCTCCACTTTCTCTTGGCCAGTTAAGGACCAAAATACATTCAACTTTTTTTTCCCTCCTTCTTTACATCCAACTGAGATGATCATCATTCAAGCGACTCTTGATACACATCTTTAAACCGGTTCAGTAGTTTATCAGGAACAAAAGTAAATTTTATACTAATTCAATGTACAAACTTGAAGAAAAACACGAAGAAAAAACACAGACATGTACAAACTCGATAAGTTCGATGTGTTGGGAAAAAAAGTGAATAACATTTTGTCTGCAAAGTCAAAGTTAAAGGAAGAATGATCAAATCAAAATAAAAGATAAAAGTACAATGATCGCCGATAGTTACTTGACCCTCGGGTGAAACATGTTCGTAGTGAGTGAAACATGTCAATTGCTAAAGATAATTACAATATAAACGATCATCAGAGTGCACTTAATGGTTTGAAAATTCGGAAAGTAACAAAAGTTGTTAAAGATGAACGCAATAAGTACAACAACAACAACAACAACAACAACAGTGTAGAAAGTTACATGTATTGATCTAATGTTGTTTGACTGTGACAATGATTAACTGTTGTCAGACGGTTGACCCACCATGAAAACTCATTAGTCAAGTGAGTAAAAGTACATGGGATAAATGGAAGCAAGAAGAAATTTCCATCAAATTTTAAGGTTACGTGACTTTTCATTGGTTGGAACGGTGAGATGACCGAACAGCCTGTCTTGACCTAGTATTGCGTCATTATCAGGTTGAAGCATCCCATTCTGCATCCGCAATGAATTCACCGGTTGTTGTATCTGTTGTTGTTGTGAGACTCGTCGTAAATGTAGTCAATGTAGTAAATGTAGTCTGACTGTGCATTTTCACCTCATTGCCATTTGTAGCTTAGGGTGGATTTTATGAGGCCACACTTTTTTCCGACTTTTCTCTCCTCTTCTCTTGGACACTGGGTCAAACACTCGCACCACATACACACACCACACGATGGGTATGATGTTCATTTACCAGCATCCCTATCCTTGCCTCATCACTTGCTGTCCAGTTGTGTTGGATGCAAGTTGCTTTTGTGTATCAAGCAGGTTTTTTCTCTCCTTACTTCTCTTCCATTCCTCCTTCTCTTATTCTACTTGCCTATTTTTTACTCTTCTCAACTTGACTCTAGCAAAAAGATAAAAGACAAGAAGAAGAGAGAAGAGCCAAGTATCCGCCTTTTTTTTCTTCTTTTTTTTGTATCGTTCAGTCCACTTTGGCAGTTTGCATCGTCAGGTGAAGCAGGAGAAGTTAACTTGATCCTCAGTTCACAAAAAGTCACTCGGTCTTATCCTTTCGCAAGAAGACACTTGACAAAAATGATGAAATAAATCTCTCACTTCTTTTGTCCTTCAATTATAACACGTACAACACTTTACAAGTGCTCATCATCACATCAACATCCTCTGTCTATCAGTGATATATTGATTCAACTTAATTTACCCCTGAACTTAAATGTACCTTCATTGACAACAACAAAAAAAAAAGAACGAAAACAACTTCATCATCTGTCACCATCTTTTCTGTCATCATCAAATTAGTTTCACTTGATTGACAAAAATTTCACTTTTTAAACTTTTTCACTTTTTATCGGAGGACAAATCACTTAACTCACCTACTACAACTTCAACTACAAAACAAGTCAAGTCAAGTACAAGAATTACTTTTATAACAACTTTTTGACACATTCAATTGATTCATTTGAAAGAAAACACGTAATCAAAGTAACTTTCAAGTGAAAACAATTGACTTTGAAAAAGTAAAGTAAATAACAAGTAACTTTTAAGTTGTTCATACTCAATCAAATAATAGTTCTTTGTGTTGTTCTCTTTTGATCAAATCGAGTGAAATCACACAAACCTACTACTAGTTGAGTAGAAAAGAAGAAAAATTATATTCCAACAAAGTTAAAACTTCTATGTTAACTTGTTGTTGTTGTATGAATGTATTCGCTCCACCCTTAAATTCAGCCCTCAAAATCAATAAAGTCGTTAAACGTTGAGGACAGGGAAATCAAAAAATAATTTTCAAAGTTAAAAAAAGTCAAAACATTTCTTTATCAGGGCCATTTTACTTATTCTTTTTACGCTCATTCAAATACATTCACACACATACACCAACTTTTGTGTACTTAGTAATTTTCATTTTCATTTTAGTCAGTCGTTGCAACAAGTTGTCATTCCTTCTTCATCATCATCATCCTTCCTTGTGTGTACCTTGAAGAATAATCGATCATCAACTAAAATCAACTAAAATCAACTAAAATGTACGGAATCGCCAAAGAATATTTGAGATTATCTGATGATAAAATTTTGTCTATGGCAAGAACAATCACAAAGGGATATGTTTTTGTGGACAAAAGGATTCTTCGACACCCGAAATATAATTTTTTCCCATTACCAT